>CM046345.1:20592116-20856250 GCA_025403435.1 Artocarpus heterophyllus | reverse complement strand
ACCTATTGGGTTACCCATAGTGTGTGACTATCATAGAATCTATATCTAAAGTTATTAAGCTAGTGTTAGGATTCAATTGATATATCTGAAGTTAGTAAGCTTGCAATGATATCTTTTTGCATGTAAACCTTATATACCATGATTTAAGATATGGTAAAGTAATCACGAACATTATGTTTTCTTGACATACAATCAACGACATAAAAATAAATAGGACAATCTTTTATTGAACATGTAATACAACATTATCATTTAATGTTAACAAAATATCTATTAAAAACAAATATTTAACAACTTAGGGCACTAATCCTAATAGCCAAGAAGGGTGAAATTGTAAAAAATTGTACAACCTTAATCGAAAGCAATTGTAGGTGGAGCCACACCAAGAAGAGTGCTCCTCTATGAAAAGAGTGCAACAAGATGATGATAGTTAAAGATTATAAAGGTAAGATAGTAGAGACTTATGGCAGTAAAGACAAAGCATTGAAAAAAAAAAAAAAAGGTCAGTTTCTCATGTCAAGTTTGATAAGAGTTTGAATTTGACACATGTCTATTCGTATTGAGCTTGTATAGTTGTCACCCCACCTATAAGGGGTATAATGGTGGATGTCAAGATTGATACCCAAGTTTATAAGTTAGAGAGGATTTGAGTTAAGGTGGAGATTGTTAGGAGTGACTCAAATTTTATTTTGCTGAGTTACATCATAATTTTGTAATGCTAGACTAGGGGTAAAATTGTGCCTTATTGAGAGAATATAAATAAGTTCTTTATGTAGGGTGTTGTGTGATTATACAATTGATGGGAGAAGTGGAAACTAAAAATGCCTCTTTCTTAATAGAAAGAGAGAAAAGTGAGAAGAGAGATAAGCCAAAGTTTTAAGAGACTTTGATAAAGAGAGAGATTGTTAAAGATTATTGAGTATGTTTTTTGAAGTTGTTAGTGAATTTCTTCTGAATATCCCGTGAATGTAGGTAATTTTACTAAACCATGTAAATCTCTGTCTTCTCTATTTTTGTGTTGATTTTTGTTTCAGTTTGTTTTTTTGTTGCATGTGTATAGGGATGTGTATTTCTCCAATAGGTGCTTTACCTTTTTTTTTCTTTTTCTTTCTTTTTTACTGTTTGTCTCAATCATAGTCTCTTATCCTCAATGTTCTCATATTTGTTACCTTTTGGTTCCTCTTTAATTTTCTCTCCATTTCAACTTTATTGGTCTTTCTATATCAACTATCTTTCTAGAATAATCCTATTGCTTGTCATTAATTCTAACTTATATTGCCAGTAGTTTCTTTCGTTTCTATCATGGTTAATTTTTTTTTTTTTTTGCGTGTTAACATTTTTAGGTCTATCTAAATTGAAGAACTAAATCAAAATTTTATCTAGTAAATGAAATATGCAATATTGGCTCTATAATTTATAATTAAACTATTTATTTTCAGACAAAATCTACCATAACACATGAGGGTTTTAAAACAGATAAAGTAATAAAAAAGTTTTGAATTAAATCTTTAAAAAATATTTGAAATAAAAAATAAATTTGTGTCACCAATCCAAATCTTTTTTTTGCTTTTTTAAAGTTTATTTTTTATCTAATTGTTTCTTTAAATTGCTACTTTACTCCTTATAAAACTTTACCAGGTATACCCCAAATAAGCAATTTATTAACAAAGGGATCTGAACTGTATATTTTATAAATTTTAAAATAGTTAGAGCCAAAGATGAATTATAACAGTTAAAATAAAATAAATGCATATCTTCATATACTATTTGTGCATCTTTTTCTTGTTCATTTAAATGAAGTTTTTCTTCTATTCATTCTTTTATTATAATCCATGTTATAAAAACTTGAATTACAGCTTAGCTTAACATGTGTATCGTACATACATAAACTAGCTATAGTCAAAGTTTATAAAGTCAAAGTGATATTGGCCAAGAAAGTATCTTTGTAATTTCGTAAGCATATTTGTCTTCTGTTTTTTTTCTTTTCCTTTTTGATTGCGATTTTCTTCTCTCTATTGCCATGTTAATGTTAGATTTTCTTCCGTTATTTTTTCTGGCCCAAAATTTTACAGGAATGCACTTTTTTTTTGGAAAAAAATACAGGCATGCAACATTCCACGTATGTACATTGTCCATAACATATTGGAAAGAAATTGATGTGGGTTTTGTTTGCATTAGTTTTAATTTTTATAGTGTAAAACTCTCACGTATACAACAATAAAAAATAAAAATTTACTACAATATAAATCTGTCACATGCTACAGTATTTATGTTTTAACTTCAAGTTTTAACTTAATTTCTAAATACTCTCGTAATGTTTTACACCATGGATCATATGTGTCAACTGTCATGTGAAACATAGATTTATTTAAGCAACAACAATACTAATAATTGAACTAACTTTTTGTTAAAGATTGAAAGTGTGCTGAAAAAATGATGAGAATATTATAGTAAGGTATTAAGATATATCTAATCAATATCTTTCATCAAATTATCATTAATTTAGCAAAAGTTGTATATTACTTGTTCATATATGGTTTTGATGTTTGTTAATGTCCACAAACACGTAAAGTTAGTAGAGATATGATTTAAAAAAATAAAAACTAGAGAGAGAATGTTTCATAAACACTCCTCTACTTCACTATAACATGAGATTATCTCAATAATTATAATAGTTATAGCAACTTATCATAATTATTGTGCATAAAACGAATTAAGCCAACAAAATAACAGCGACTCAGGATAAAATTAAATACTTTTTTTATTGTTATAATTTATAAATATAAAAAACAAAATTAATTTCTTTCTTTCAAGAAACTCTTTTAAAAAAAATTAAAGAAAAAAAAATGTTGTGTAATTGAGACAGAAAATGCCTCCCACCTCAAGATTTTTTCAAGGGGAAAAAAGAATGCAGTGGGGACTAGACACTTAGAGGGCTAGCATAGCCAGATTTGGTGAGAGAGAAAGGTGCGGTTTTGGCTTTGGTTTTCAGTTGTTGTAATTGCAGAGAGAGAGTCATGGCAACTGCGCTAAGCGGTCAAGTCCCTCTTTCTCCCAATCACGTTTTCAATCACCCCAAATCAGGTTTCTTTCTCCTCTTTTCCTTTTCCTTGTAATTCTGAGGAGAAGTATTGAGACTTTGTAATTCTACTCAATTCTTGAATTATGTATATTCGTGATTGTTTATTTACTTATTACTCAGTTTTATCATAATTGGATTCTGCTAATTGAAATCGCGCTGACTTTGTAATATAATTGTTTTTTTTTAATAGCAGTATGAAAAGTCTCTAAATTGAAATCTTAGTTATTACAAATCAAACAACAATTTCTAACAAATGGGCATCGTTTAAAGTTTGGTAAGCAAGTTTTTGATTATTTTGGAATTTGAACATGTTTTTGGGTCCCTTGGGCTGTGAAGACTCTCAAAACTCTGACATGTCATGGAATTTGTGAGAACGAAAAAGTATATGTATATTTTGCAATTTACTTAGTTATGGTAATAATAATAATAATAATTTTTCTTTGCTTTACTGACGAGTTTGGTTGAGCTCTTTTTCCTCTTTTGTTGCAGATTAAACAATGAAAAACCCAATTTAGAACTTTGGATTTTCCCCTTTATGAGATTATGTCCTCTGAAAAAACAATTTCCGAACCATTTTATTGGCTTTGTCTTCTTTCAACAGTGTATCAAAGGCATTTGGAATAAGTTTGAGGGAGAGTTTTGTTTTAGTCTCTGACAGAGTTTCTTGAACATCAACAATCGAGACTGAACTTTGTCATGTTGTTTTGCGCAGTCAACTTAAAGTTCTCTCTTTTGTTCATCACCAGAAATACCCTTCAAAATGATTTATATGTTTGTGTAATTTGTTGGATCCTCAGAATTCAGGTCATTGTGACTAAACATAAATGAAATTTTACCTGCAAATGCAACTTATATGTAGAATATGTTGAAGAAGAATCCTTCTTAATTTTTTCTGCTATTTATGATCCCAATATTACTTGCATGTTCATCAGAATCGTTACATTGAGTTTCCTTTCATATACATACTTTCAGGGGCGGAGCCAGAAAAATTTTGGGGGTGGGGGGGGGGGGGGGGTAGGGGGGTTTGTGGGGCGCGTGAAAGTGGTGGGAGGGACACATTTTATAAAATTTCATATACAAAATTAAAAGAAAATAAAATTTCACGGGGGCGGCTACCTACCCTCGTCCGTGAGGGACTCCGCCCCTGCCTAGTTAGCGAGCGTGTCATAGCAATTAGTGAGAGCACAAAGATGCACGCTAGTGTAAAATCAAGTGCAAATAGCCTATGCTTTGAAGTTTGCTGCTTCTAAGTTAGTTGAAAGTGTTGGAGCTTAATTGTGATCTAGACACTCAAAATTGTTGTCACCATGAACTGGTATACTTAAGTTGTGTATTTTCATTCCCTGTTCTTCTGTTATTTGTCACAGGGGACAAACATTGTTTTCATAAACAATGCTCAATCAATAACATCTTAATGAGAATATCAAGCATGGCCCTTGGGAAAGGTGGTGGGCTGTTGGAGAAGCCAACCATAGAGAGAACAAAACCAGGTCGTGAATCAGAGTTTGACATAAGGTAGTGACTCATAGTTTCTAGAAAAGTTTTGGGACGATCACCTCTTCTTTGAAATTTCTAGTTTACTAATCTACTTTGACCTTTTAGAATTATGGAAGCCTAGATATCCAGTTATCCATAGATTCTATATCCTTATTCTACACTAAATTTGAATTTTATTAGACCAGGGTCTTTCCTTTTTTTTTGTTTTTTTGGAATGTAGACCGGGTCTTTTCTGAGGCCATTGTGTCATGTCTGATTCATGTAGCAGTTATTGGTTTAACAGACTTCCGCGATGTCAAAGTGGTACCTCAAGAAGATTAAATATTAAAGTAAGAAATCAATGCATAGTTGGAACAAGCAGATTCTTTTGAGTTTTTTTTTTTAACCAACATCTTGTCCACCTCTTTTGACTCCCCACTTTTGGGTGGAAACTGCAAAGAGTAGTCTATGCCTTCTAACATAAAGCATGAGTATGAGATGTAATAAAAATAGGAAGGTTAGAAGACCAGAAAATAAGTTCACTCATAGGAAATTCAAATTTACCTGAAAAAGGTTGTTCTTTGTAATTTACTGGTGAACATTGAACTCTGTGATTTCTTGAGTTTCAGGAGATCAAGGAAGATGTCACCGCCTTACCGCGTGCTGCTGCACAATGACAACTTCAATAAACGGGAGTATGTTGTGCAAGTTCTGATGAAAGTGATCCCTGGAATGACCCTCGACAATGCGGTTAACATTATGCAAGAGGCACATTACAATGGCATGTCTGTGGTGATTATCTGCGCGCAAGTTGACGCAGAAGAGCATTGTACGCAGCTGAGAGGCAATGGCCTCCTTAGCTCAATTGAGCCTGCAAGTGATGGTTGTTGACATCTATGTAGAGTGAGCGAGTCTTGGGTAACGGCTGCAGTTGTTAGCCAAAGAATAGATTTGTGCTTATATGTACATAACTCGTAAAATTGTCAATGTGAAAATGTAACTTATTACAATTTCTGCTCAATAAGACAAGCAAAGTAGAAAGGTTGTAGCTTATTGTCCTTCTCCCCCTATATCTTCATTGGTTTTTTGTTTTTGTTTTTGTATTTTAATTGTTTATTTTCGATAAATTTTCTCTTCCTACATTAGCTGCAGGGAGAGGAAGATATGCCTTAGCAAACCTTAGTTATTTTGGTCAATATTGAGCTCTGGAATTAAACCAAAAAATGAGGTCTTGGTGGATTTTAGTTGGGTTAATTAAGGAAGTTGTCGTGGAGAGGAAATTTCGGTGATTGTCTAATGGTTGCGTGAGTTTTAATTGTCTAGAAGGAAATGTTGCAATGCTTAAATCTTCCTATTTAATTGACCTGTACTAAAGCTTACGTATTTTTAGTAGCATGTATCAGTTGAGGTTGAGGAGAAGAAAATGAAAAGTGGAAAAGAAAAAGTGAGAGGAAGTTTACTAGGATTTTATTAGAGAAACCTGTACATGGACATAGAAAACACTATTTCTGCCCTCTTTTTGTTGCGTTTAAATGTCATTTTTGTCATTTGTTAATTAAATTTACTTAAAAATTCTTGACCAACTTAAAAGGTTTTAGGCTGTGTTTGGTATGCCATATTAAAGCACCTTTTGTATAATAATAAGCTAATATAGTGTTTAATACGATCATTGTATTGTATAAATTAACACATATGGTAAATTAATATAATTTTTACTGTAAATTATAGAGTACGGCACATTTTTTATAAATTGTATTTTACTATTTTATACTAAATCTGTGGTGCTTGTTGAAATTGGGTTTAATACAAGATCGGGGTTAGGCTAATACAAGATTGGGTTAGAACTTATAAGTTTCCAAAAAATGAGGTCAAATTTTTATTTTTTGAAGATTATATTTTTCTTAATTTTGTAAGGAAATTATATTTTGACCATATATTTTTAAAAATTTCATTCTTGACCTCATAACTTTTAAAATTTGTATTTTGTTTTCTTAATTTTGATAAAATTATATTTTGACCCCTAAAATTATAAAATATATATATATATATATATACACTTTAACCCCTAATACGATATGTTGGAGAATTAGGCGACTCATAATTCTAAGGATCGCAAGAATGAATAATTGCAGAAAATAAATAGGAGAAAAGAAGAAAAAAGAGACACCAAATTTTTATACAGGTTCGTCCAAATTTGAGACTACGTCTTGTTTCTGCCGCTTGCAGATTCCACTATGATGAAGGAGATTACAGATTACAAGAGCAGTTTCTCACACACTCACAAATTGTGCTTACCAAAACTCTCTTCTATCTAACACCCAATGGGAATTTTTCTTCTCTCAAGGATGGAGCTCTCAAGAATTTTGCCTCTCACAAAATTATGCCACTCATAATTTTCACACACACTTTTCACACACCCAACTCAAGCCACCTTGTGTCTATTTATAGCCAAAGGAGGAGAAAAATAACAACTAATTGGAAACCCTAGTGGTTTCTCCTTTTTGGGACCTTTGAGTTCGACTCTGACTCAAAAAACATCGCGCAACACAACGCGTCAGCGCCGCGACACTCGAAACGAGCGTTGCGGCGTCTAGGCGCTCTTCTCCTGGCACCTAGGCGCCATCCACATTCGGCCTAGGCTTAATCCTCCTGGTGCCTAGGCGGTCTCCACATGGCGCCTAGGCGCTCTTCACCTGGCGCCTAGGAGCCCTCGCCCTAGCGCCGCGGCGCTCTTCTGCCAGAGCTGCGGTACTGGCTCTCTGCCTTCCGAGGACGCATTTTTCTCTAGTTTTCTTCCTTTGTGTTGGGGTGTCGACTTGATTTGGCTCCACATCTGCAACAATCTCCCACTTGGAGACTAATCAATCACTATGTCTCCCACTGCAGCGGCAACGACTTCTCACGCCTCTTGGAGAAGTCCAACTAAAGTTGCGCACAACTTTAGTTTCTCGATCGAATCCATCTTGGTGAGCATAATCCTGGATCCTTTTACCACCCACCTTGCCTTATACCGTTTGCTGCTAGCACTTTTATTTTTTACCCGGTATACCTTCTTGTTGTGCAAGGACTTTTTACCTTGTGGTAATTTTGCCAGTTGCCATGTCCGATCCAACTCGTCCCTCATGGCTAACTCCCACTTGACCGAATCTCCAGCCTCCACAGCTTCATCAAAGCTCTCTGGCTCACCTCTGTCAGTCAACAAGATATAATGCAGAGATGGGGAGTATCTCTGCGGTGGTCTAATGGTCCTGCTAGACCTCCGGACTGGTGTGACAGGAGTCCTCTGGTTTCCTTCTGGAGCTATGTTTTCCTGGTCTTCAACCTCTGGATTTTGCACCTCCACTTCAGAAAGATCCTTTAATGGAATCACCTCAGGCTTCTTATCTTCAGAACTTGAACCCCTGGAGTCAGTGCTTTCTTTGTACTTATACAGAACACCTTCATTGAAGATCACATCCTTGCTCCTGATAATCTTCCGGCTTTGGTCATCCCAGAGACGATAACCAAACTCAAGTCCGCCATAACCAACCAGAAAACACTTCTTTGACTTGGCATCTAGTTTACTTCTAGCAGCAGAATCAATGTGTGCATAGAAAACACACCCAAACACTCTCAAGTAAGAGAGATTAACCTGTTTATGGCTCCAGACTTCTTCCGGTAGCTTGAACTTCAGCGGTGTGGATGGACTTATGTTAATCAGATGAGCGGCTGTATTAATCGCCTCAGCCCAAAACATCTTTGGCAGCCCCGCATGTAACCTCATGCTTCTAGCACGCTCGTTTAAAGTCCTGTTCATCCTCTCAGCTACCTTATTCTGTTGTGGTTTCCCTGGAATGGTCTTCCTCATCTTTATCCCATTCTCAGCACAGTACCGCCTGAAATCTTCATTTAAATACTCTCCTCCATTATCAGACTGCAAGCACTTTAACTTCAAATCTGTCTCGTTCTCCACCATGGCTCTCCATCTCTTGAAAGCATCAAACACATCAGATTTGTTTTTCAGATAGTAAACCCATACCTTTCTGCTTGAGTCATCTATGAATGTAACATAGTAGTTTGCGCCACCAAGGGAAGTCACCGGCGCAGGCCCCCACACATCCTTGTGAACTAGCTCCAATCTCCTGGACTTAGGCTCTCTACCCATCTTTGAGAAACTCACTCTCTTCTGTTTACCAAAGATGCAGGCTTCGCACAAACTGTGATCAACGGTTTTCAAACCCGGCAGTTTTCCTTTGCAGTGAAGCACCTTCATACCCTTTTCACTCATGTGACCAAGCCTATAATGCCATAGCTCGGTATTGACAGCAGAATCAGCAACTGCTAGGGTATCTCTGCAACTTGAGTTCATGTGGAGAGTTCCAGCCTTGCGTCCCCAAGCAACAACCATTGCTCCTTTCGTGACTTTCCAACCTCCACAATTGAAGGTCACTTTATGTCCTTCATCATCCAGTTGCCCCACCGAAATCAAGTTGCGCATCAGTTTGGGAACATGTCTCACCTTATGAATCTTCCACACAGACCCATTAGGCATTTTTAAACTGACATCTCCAATGCCAACTATATCCAAAGGTTCTCCATCAGCGAGATAAACCTTACCGTGATTTCCAGCAACATAATTCTCCAAGACATGACGGTGTGCAGTGGTGTGGAATGATGCTCCTGAGTCTATCACCCACGAATCAAAAGAACTGTCGACAGGCAAGATTAAGGCATCCTGTTGCTCTTCAGTGGCGGCGTTAGCTGCGTCATTGGTCTTGTCTTCGTTCTTCCTTGGACCCCTGCAGTTCTTTTTCAAATGGCCCGTCTTCCCACAATTCCAACACTCTATAGTCCTACCGTTCCTTGACTTGCTTCTCCCATTCCTCGACTTGCCTCTTCTGCCATTATCTCTATTGGATTGCCTGTCAATTTTTCTGCCCCTATTATCAACATTAAGGGCCGAGTTCGACGAAGAGGCTACACCTGAGTCCTTCCTGCGAACTTCTTCCGCCAGAATAGAGTTTCTAACATCAACAAACTTCAATTTTGCACTCCCAAGAGCATTTGTAATGGCCACCCTCATGGGTTCCCAGCTATTCGGTAACGAGGCCAAGAGGATTAGAGCATTGATCTCATCATCGAATTTTATCTCTACCGAGACCAATTGGTTTAGGACGGTGTTGAAACTGTTCAGGTGCTCTACCACCGAGACACTCTCAGGCATCTTTAAATTAAATAGCTTCTTCATGAGATGTACCTTGTTATTGGCTGAGGGCTTCTCATACATCTCTGACAGAGCCTTCATTATCCCTGCTGTAGTAGTCTTCTTCGCAACGTTGTGGGCAATGTTCTTTGACAAGGTCAAACGGATCACACCGAGCACCTGTCTATCAAGGAGATTCCACTCCTCATCCTTCATGCCTTAGGGCTTATTACCCAAGGGCAAGTGCAGTTTCCTGCTGTAGAGATAGTCTTCAACTTGCATCCTCCAATAGGAAAAATCTGAACCATCAAATTTAGTGATACCGGCTACCATACCTTCTTCTACAGTCATCGTTCTTGATCAAAACCTCCGCTCTGATACCAGTTGTTGGGAATTAGGCGATTCCTAATTCCAAGGATCGCAAGAACGAACAATTGCAGAAAATAAATAGGAGAAAAGAAGAAAAAAGAGACACCAAATTTTTATACAGGTTCGTCCAAATTTGAGACTACGTCATGTTTCTGCCGCTTGCAGATTCCACTATGATTAAGGAGATTACAGATTACAGGAGCAATTTCTCACACACTCATAAACTGTGCTTACCAAAACTCTCTTCTATCTAACACCCAATGGGAATTTTTCTTCTCTCAAGGATGGAGCTCTAAAGAATTTTACCTCTCACAAAATTATGTCACTCACAATTTTCACACACACTTTTCACACACCCAACCTTAGCCACCTTGTGTCTATTTATAGCCAAATAAGGAGAAAAATAACAACTAATTGGAAACCTTAGTGGTTTCCTGTTTTTGGGACCTTTGAGTTCGACTCTGACTCAAAAAACATCGCGCAACACAGCGCGTCAGCGCGGCGTTGCTCGAAACGAGCGTTGCGACGCTCCCTTGGGGCTCCTAGGCGCTCTTCTCCTGGCGCCTAGGCGCCATCCACATTCGGCCTAGGCTTAATCCTCCTGGCGCCTAGGCGCTCTCCACATGGCGCCTAGGCGCCCTTGTCTTGGCGCCTAGGCGCTCTTCACCTGGCGCCTAGGCACCCTCACCCTAGCGCCGCGGCGCTCTTCTTCCAGAGCCGCAGCGCTGGCTCTCTGCCTTCTGAGGACGCATTTTTCTCTAGTTTTCTTCCTTTGTGCTGGGGTGTCGACTTGATTTGGCTCCACATCTGCAACACAATATGCCATCTACCAAACACTGTATTGTATTATGATAAACTATATTGTATTATGATAATACAATACAATCTAATACACCTTACATAATACAATACAATTTTCCAAACATAGCCTTAGTACGGTAAGTAAAACTATTGACAGGTCAAATTTGCTTCTTTTCCTCCTTTTTTTTTAAAAAAAAAAAAATCATAGGTAGAACACACACGGTCACAAACAATAATAGTTAAAATCCTCCCAAAGCTTAGCACGCAAATTATCAACGGTGGGCATAGGTGTAAGTTTACTAATCTCCTAAAAGCTTAAGTTATTAAGAGGTAGGCTAACAATAGTGTTATATTTTGACAATCGGAGATATTAAACGACATTAAGCTTCACGAAGATCTTTATAATCGTAGGCAACAGAAACAAGAGCAGTAAATAATTCTTGTTCTCGTTTTCATTAAAATTTTCTCCAGTGAATCTCTGGGAACACCAAAACTTTGAGTTCCCAAATGATTGACAGAAAACTTTTCTTCATACAATGCAATGCCTGGAGAGAATCACAACTCACTGCACAATCAAAGTATCAACAACATCACAGACATTTGACAGCATCTCTTTCTTGCATGCCTTTAAAATTACCAAACCCCAGGAATTCACATCAACAAGATTTGCATTTACCAGGACATTCAAAGCCTTGCATAACAACTCCATATTATCCTCCTGACACAACTCATCAACAAATTTATTAGCACTAACAGCAGATGGTGCATAACCCTTGAAGACCATCTCATCCAAGATTTGTGCTGCTTCTTTAAACCTCCTACAACCGCAAAGCCCGTCGAAAATCGTTCGATATGACAACACATCTGGCTTGCAACCGCGTCTTGGTAAGTCTTCAAACAAATCATTTGCCTCAACCCATTTTCCCTTCTTACACAATCCACCAATAATGATATTGTAACTAATAATATCCGGCTTACATCCTTCCTTCACCATCTGCTCCAACATTTTATTAGCCGCTTCAAAGTCCTTTTCCACACAAAACCCATGAATCATCGCATTGTAAGTTACGGTATCGGGTTTACACCCAGAAACTCTCATCTCATCCAGGATCCGAAAGGCCTCATCTTTCCTACCAGCCTTGAAATTTGCGCTTATCAAAGTGGTGTAAATTCCCGAATCTAATTCTATTCCATTTCTTTCCATCTCCTCCTTAAGCCGAAAAGCAGAGCTCAAGTCACCCGCCCTGGAAAGCTCTTTCATCAAAGACGCATACAATGACGCATCAGGCTTAACCCCATAAACTCTCAGCATATCCTCTTTCAACTTCAAGGCCTCTTCTAACTTGAAATTCGCACAAAGCCCGTGGACAAAAGTTCCAAAAGTCACGGCATTCGGATGAACACCGTTTCTCCGCATTTCGTCGAACGCCTTCCACGCATCATCCAAGCAACCGCGTTTACAGCAAGCATTTATCAAGATGTTATAAGTACACACATCAGGGGTAACTTTATTGCGGAAACCCACAAAAAATCGTCTCATCTTCTCGAACTCGCCGCACTTCAAGAGTGCGTCCATCACCGAATTGTAGGATTTCACCGTACGCCGAGTATGAAAGAAAGGAATTTCATCGAACCATTTGAGTGCGCGGTGAGGAAGACGAGCCCTGCCGTAGAATGAAATCACGTTGCAGAAGATGATCTCCTTGGGGACGAAGCGGGTTTCTTTTTTCAATTGGTGGAGGATTTGCTCCATTTGATCGAACATTTTGGCGCGTCCGAGCTTGGTGATGATGATGTCGTAGGAGAGAAGAGAATAGCGAAACGGTTTTTGGGGTTTGGTGGATTGGATTTCGGGGTTAGGGTTTTGGAAGAGTTGGAGAGCGAGGTTTGGTTCCTTCTGGCGACGGAGGAGAGAGGAAAGCCTGTGAGGCGTAATGGCTTCAGGAACACTCATTTTTCTCTCTGTGTTGTGTGATTTTCTTTTTCAGTTTCTCAGTCGCCAAACATAAATATAATTTAGGGAGTTGGCTTTTGTCATGCCCGCCAAAATTGTATACCTACCAGCTTGGGTTGGGTAGTTTTTTCTGAATAAGATTTTAAATCCGGATTAAATCACATTGACACCTTTAATATTTTGCTAAAATTAGAGAAACACCCTTTAACCAAGCTAATCACACCAACATCTTCCAATTTTCAAAAAAAAAAAAAATTACAAAGACATCCCATGTTAGTTGTTGTTAAAGTTGGCTAAAGTTGACCGTTGGCTTTTCTTCAAATGTCATAATGGTCTTTCATGTATTAAAAACGTTTTAAGTTATTTATTTTATTTGAAATAACATGTTCATCCTTATTTTTCTTTAAAAATGAGTTTGTTTGATTTTTACATATTTTAACTACAATTCTTACTCTTATAGAAAGAATTTTCTTGATCTTATTTTTGTTTTTCAATTTTCAAGAAACTAAATTATGTTTCCTTTTTTTAAAGTTAAAAAATGTGTTTTTTCCTTATAAATTAGTTATTTTGAGTCTTTTAATATTAATTAGATCTTATTAAATCAATAAACACTATATTAACGCTCTATTTTTCCATAAAAGTTTAAAAATTACAACAAAGTTAT
This sequence comes from Artocarpus heterophyllus, assembly GCA_025403435.1. NCBI lineage: Eukaryota > Viridiplantae > Streptophyta > Magnoliopsida > Rosales > Moraceae > Artocarpus > Artocarpus heterophyllus. The sequence goes on along the minus strand of CM046345.1, from coordinate 20,842,722 downwards.
ACAAGATAAAAAAATAATAAACCGATATTTTTGAGGGAAATAACTTAATGGATATAAATTTTAAGATTAAAAATAAAATAATAAAATCAAAAACAAAAAATCCATGATGTCCTTCTTCTCCCCCCTTCCATCCCTCTCTCTCTTCCCCTATCTCTATTGATCTCTCTTTTTCTCTTTCAATCTGGGGAGTCCATGGGGCACGACAAGGTAATGCTCATGATGGGCAATGATCTAAAGATGGTGGCAACGGGTGAGGTTTGCGATGGGCAACAAGCAAGGGGCGACGGGGTGGGTGGCATGATGAATGACGTAGTGTGGATCATGATGGGCCAAGGATGAGGGACACCAGAAGCGAAAGTGAGGGCCTACAGCTAGAGCTGCGACAATCAAGGGGTAGTGCGAAGGGCGAAAGGGTGCTAGAGGCAAATGAGTGAACAAAGGGGAAGGGGCTGTTTGGCTAGGTTTTAGGAGTTAGGGTTTTTTGGTTTAGAACAATAATTAAGATTTGATGTTTTAGATTAATGGTTGAGATTTAAAGGAGTATTTTTGTCATTTTAAATAAAAAATTAATAGAGCTAAGTCCAAGGGTCTCAGTCTCATTAGTTTTAGTTAAGAGGGTGTCGTTGTAATTTTGACAAAACACAAAGGGTGTCAGTGTAATTTATCATTTAAATCCCAAGTTGATAACTTCAAATTAAATTTACAAGAAGGAACATTTTAAAAGGAGTAAAATTATTGCAAATAGATCATTTTTCTGGAGAACGAAGGAAATAGCATATTTTGAAACTTTTTGGAGTAAATAAAAAGTTTTGAAAATATTTGTAGTAAATAACATATTTACGATATAATTAACTTATTTACTATGTAAAAAAGAATTATTTACATTATAAATAAAGGGTTAAATAAATTATTTGCACATTAAATCTGCTTATTGTGTGGATAAAAATTATTTACACTATAATAAGGGGTTGTAAACGCCCCTAAGTGAGAGTTAACATTTTTTAATAAATTAAATAAAGATCAAAAATAAAATAAAACTTCAAAACAAATTTACCTAGGACTTAAATGAAAATACTCAAATCAAGATAAAAATATAAACAACAATAACAAACCACAGTTTAATGTAGGACCTTTTAATTAATAATATAAAACTATCATCATCATCATTATCATTTCAACCTTCAATATATCTTAATATGGTCAATATATCATCATTATAACAATCTTCAATATATCATCATCATCATTTCAACCTTCAATATATCTTAATACGGTCACAGAAAGTAACATATGATGCTTATGTTATCAAGGAGAACATTCTCATTAAAAGAAAAGATTCCAACTTAAAACAGATACATGGCTTCATCAACTATATCTCCTATTGCCACCTCACACTTTGTGAGTCCCGAAAAAAAAATATAGGAGAATGAGCAACAACATTCTCAAAAGAAAAACCATTACTCACCTTTCAGTTTTTATCATTGCCACATTAATACCTGCATGCTTAGTTAGTTCTCAACATTATTCATCAATATTGTCATGTCATGCCCCGGAATACGGGAGGTGACGTGGCGGAATATTTAGATTATTTAAAAGAGGATTTAATTGAAATTAAGAGTTTTTAAAAATCCAATTAAGTGAGTAATAAAGAGATTTTCCACCACATTTGATAAAAAGAATTTGTAAATATTAAGCAAATAATAATAATTAAATAAAAACCGCGAGTATGGGTTCCACAACCCACAACTTGTGCACACACATGGTTCTGACAATATCATAAATACAATTACAGTCCAAGTACAAATAAAGTTAAAATCTTACATGCCTTGATTAAATAATACAAAAGATAAAATAATCCTCCTATTGCTCCTGAGTTCGGTCCGAAGAATCCTCTCCAAACCTAAATGGGAAACCACCTAGAGGGGGGGAAATTTAAAACAATAAAACGTGAGCGAAAGGCTCAGTAGGACTATGTTTTATAAAAATAATTTTAATGCAAAGAAACATAGCATTATTAGAAGTTACTCAAAAGGAAACTTAAATAAATAAATAAATAAATAAATAAATAATTTGAGTAGAACTGTTCTGACACAGAACAGTCTACTCTCCCAATCAAAACACCATTTTACTTTTACCTAGGTAAACCATGATATCACCACCGTAGTGGCCCAGTTGGGTTTCGGGACCTGCCCCCAAGGTCGATCGCTACACGACCCGATCTCTGATATGGCATCATGCCTATGTGTTTATTATCATTATCATTCAAAACCCAATTACCGAGTGTTGTCAACTACGTTCATGATGAAATTCATTTCATAATCACGGTATATTAAAATATAACCGATAAAACCATTTTCAAACAACCGTTGAAAACATTTTGATAGAAATCCTTTTCAAAGCCAAATCATTTCAAACCAGGCTACCAAAGAAAAGGGGTAGAAGTCCTACCTCAATACTCGTGCCGGTGCTCCACACCGTAGTCCCGGCCCGCTATACGTTAGCTCCGCGAAACCACGAACGATCCTAGATACAAACTAAGTCGATCAATATCTAGTTTGAGACATTCTATGTTACTAAATCATTTCATGATGTCCTAGTGTGCCATTTGTACATTTAAAATCATCCTATAAGGTTGGGGTTTAAATCAGGGTTCAAAACAGTGAAAACGGGTAAAAATCACAAAATTTTCCATGCCTCGGTCGGCCTGCCGGACGCCCTGCTTCGGCCTGCCGAAAGCAAGGTTCGGCCTGCCGAATATTTCCCCAGATTCGGCCTGCCGGTCGGAAGAACACTGGCCTGCCGATCATTACTCCGGCCTGCCGAACTCGAACTTCAGCCTGCCGAACTGGGAAAACCCAGAAATTTCCAGCCACGGGTTTCGATTCCCCAAAACCCAAATCTGGATTCCAACCTGTTTTTCTCAATTCCCAGGCATGAAAAACAATTATACTTGATAGAAAAGCATACTAAAACATGTTTGGACTCATTTAAACAAGATTTGAACTCGAAATCCTCAAAAATCCAAAAATGAGAAAATGAGGGGAAAAATGAAAAATCTTGAATTCAATCCGTTTTTCTTCAATCTAAGCTTAGATTCTAGTTGTTCTAAGTTCATTTAACACAAATCCACGGTTTTCTAAGCTTAAACAAACCTAGAATTCAAAATGCACAAAATTGAAAGTTTTGTAAAAAGTTTAGAAATTTCGAATCTAACCTCGAATCGAAGCTTCAATCCGCGTTCTCGGTTGCCGAATCACGTCCCCGAGCTTCCTCCTTGCTGTCCCGAAGCTTGGATTCGAAATGGAGTTCAAAAATTTTGAGAGAGAATTGAGAGAGAGAAAGAGCTGCCGAGAGATCAAGAAAGAGAGGAGAGAGAGAGAGTGAGTGAAACCGGGAGAGTGAGGAGAGAGAGAGAGGGAGAAGAGGGAAATAAATAGAGAAAACCGATGGGCGGTTTTACTGTGCGAAAACCATGTGCCGCCCACGGTTTTGCAAAACGGAGTATTTTTTTAACATTTTTCAAATTGTTGTGTTTTAAAACTCCAAACATCATTTTAAAACAATAAGAAATCATTTGAACACATCAGTTTTACAAAACAACCGAAAATTCAAAATCCAACCAAATAATCTAATTAATGTTAAAACATTAATTATGGCACACTAATTCATCATTTATATTACATTAACATTAAATAAATTTTGGGGCGTTACATGTCATGTTCATTTCTAGTAGATACCCTAAGATTAATCTTACCAAGTTATATACATATTAGTTTAGGATTTAATAATACTCATCTATATCTACTGTGCAATAGAGTATCATATCACTCAACTCAATGAAAACCAAATGGTCGTGCTTGACCACTCTACAATCATTCTAAGAGTGTCTGATGAGGGGAGATCAAGCCCTGGTTCCTTACTAAGTCGATTCCTATACAGTGCATTTTGGGACTTTCGACCCATTGGAGCGTCATCACCTCCCCTTGTTTTACCTTTAAGGGTATTCGTGTCCAAAAACATAACCGCCACCCTCTTCACGTCTTACTATTCCTCTCATAACTACTACTGTTATGCATAGAGTATATTTTCTAATCATGCTTTTTAATTTTATTCAATACGTGTCAAATCAATTTATTCCTTGATGTACATTACAGGACGAGTTCATGCTATTGTCTCATAAGTAATATTCATATAATAACAGTTCAACATATATATATATCTTGCAATGTAAAGAAACAATTTTTAATTCTAGAAAACCTCACAAAAGATGAGTAATATGTTAGAAAAATAGTACATAGTGGAATTTAAAAATTTTTTGTACCAGAGTATTTTCCAAAACACAAGTTTAACACACTATATGTATAAATTAACCAAATCTTACTAACTTTGTAAATGACGAAAAGCTCCTGCAGTCTGTGAAGAGATGTGCATTCCTAAAGGACCTCAACCAATTGGCCTTCTTTGCTATTCTCTATCCACGATCGGTGTGTGTATGGGCACACTCATATAGCTCTTCCACTAGGTAGCTCTCCTTCCAACCAATTGAGAAATACCCAAAGCTATAGTTCATAATTTGTGAACAACAGCTTTTTGGAGAGTTGCAGAGTCTCACTAGCAGAGTCTCACTCTAGATTTCTCAATTGATCTAAATAATAATAAGTCTCACTCCCCTCTATATAGAGGTTGGGCCTAAGAGTCAGTCCTTGTCAAATAAGGCTTCAAAAAATTCAATCAGAATCAAATCAGAAATAATATCTAATAAAATCTGTGTGGAAACGCATGATTTATTTAACGCTCAATCGGTAGGCCGAACTTCTAGATCGGCCTGCCGAACTTGCTCCGTCGACAAGCCGAACTTAAAGATCAGCCTATCGAACTTTCGATAAATAATCCATGCGAATCTTTATTTCCCACCCGAGATTTTTAAGATAAAACCTCAGTTTTAATTCAAATAACCCAATAGAGAAGTTATCTGATTAAAACAGTCATATCTAGATAATCTCTAGGAAAATAAATATTTCTGATAATTCAACAAGTATATCTTGAATTAATTTATTCAAAATTAATCCAACTGATAAACAGACATGAATTATCTGTTCCTGATAATTCAACAAGTTTATCTTGAATTAATTTTTACAAAATTAATTCAACCGATAAACACACATAAATTATTTGATTCTATCAAATTTTCAGCCAATTTAATAATATGACACAAGTCACCAATTATTAGAAAAGCACGTCGTATCATTACAGGATTTTTATGAGCTAGCAAAGGGGATCTGATGGACCTATATAGTTCAAGCTCTCGATAATCATGAAACCCAATATTCCAGATATACATTTCATAGTTATCAACTCTAACGCTACTCCACTAAAAGCTTAGAGCTGCACTCTTGAACTATATAGAATTACAAAGCCCGTATAGATAAGTCTCCATGACATATCATAATGTATCCTATCCCCATAGGATTATCTATAATTGACTTAAGGAAAAGTTCTGTCTTACTTTTTCTATTATTTTTATCTTACGTTCCATTATATAACCATCAGGAAACTTACCATCTACAGACGGTATACCATTCGGTTACACCTATGTATCTAAATGGTTGAGCACTCTAGTTTTTCACTTATAGGATAACGCATATAAGAGGATATCATTACTCCTAAATAAAAGCTATAGATTCCATATCCATAAATAACAGGTCTACGCTATCAAGAGTCATGTCTCCAACTACCGGCATGCGTACCACTATTAAAATGTGGATGTCACCCTTTGGTACATCAAAAGGCACAGGTCAAGACAACAGGCCCATCATTCATTTTAGGATTAAGATACAATACATATGATTGTCTAAAGTGAATCGATTTGTTGAGACAGAATTATTAATCCAAATCAATTCAGTTTATGTCCCGATCTGACACATCGTCACCTATGACAACGTGCCAATATTTCTATTTGCAGAGTCCACCTCGATGGCCAAGACAAACCGTCTCCCGTTAGGAATATAAACAACATAATAATCTTTGCATAAATAAAGCGCCCAACTTTATTTCCTCGATTGCAGATTTTATGATTTAGACTGTCACCTTAAGAATCGCATCTTTTGCATAATCTGTCCATCATATGCCCAATTCTTAAAGGTTTAGACCGACAGTCTTAGTCTATTATTTGCTTAACATACATTCAACAAATATAAACATAAAGAGGACAAGATTCGGTATATAAATAATAAAGAAATTCTTTATTGACAAAAATGTCTCCAAAAACATATTACATTTTTACTCCTTAGGGCATACATGTCTAACAATCTCCCACTTGCACTAAGTGAGTAAATATGACAAATCTCACATCCCCATAGCTTCTCCATGCCTCTCAAAGACTCTCCCAATAAGTGTCTTTGTGAATGATTAGCTAAATTGTCCTCAACGCTATTTTGCACACAACGACATGCCCGTCTTCAACGAAGTCCTTTATCACATGATACTTCCAATCAATATGCTTACTCTTCTTGTGAAATCTTGGTTCCTTAGCATTAGCTACCGATGCATTGTTATCATAGTACAGTGATACTGCCTTATCCATAATAGGAACTACCTCAAGTCCCTAAGGAACTTGCAGAGTCGCACTACTTCTTTTAAAGCATCGATGGCTGCCACATACTCGGCCACCATCATAGAATCTGACGTGTAATCTTGCTTCACGCTTCTCAAACTGATGGCACCGCCACCCAGAGTAAACACAAAATCTGAAGTCGATCTCCTAGAAGTTAAACAGGATTGAAAATCTGAATCAGTGTATCCTAGAGGAGTTAAGCCTCACCCGAATACACAAGCATATACTCTCGAGTCCTTCTCAGGTACTTGAAAATATGCTTCACCACAACCCAATAGTTTGGTCCTAAATCTACCAGAAATCGACTTACAATCCTGATCGTAAAACAAATGCCCGGTGGCGTGCAAAGCATGGCATACATGAGACTACCTACTGTCGAAGCATAAAGGCACATTCTTCATGTATTCTCTATCTTCCTCAGACTTTGGAGAGTCTTTCTTAGAAAGAGTAATTCCAGACCTAGACGGTTGCCCACCTTTCTTGAAATCCTGCATTGCAAACCTCCTAAGAATCTTATCTATGTAGGCCGACCTAGGACAAAGCTATCATTTTGTTCTTTCTATCCTAAAAAATCTGGATACCGAGAACAAAATTAGCCTCACCCAAGTCCTTCATGTCAAACTGCTTGGTTAACCATAATTTGACTAATGACAATGCCCCAACGTCATTGCCGATTAGCAGAATATCATCTACATAGAGCAGTAGAAAAATCACCTTCCTATCCTTAATGTGTTTGTACACACATGGTTTGTCCACATTTTGTGTGAACCCATAAGTCTTGATCACTTGATCAAATCTTATGTTCCAAGAACGGGGAGGTTGCTTAATTCCATATATTGACTTTAGCAGCTTACAAACCTTACCCTCTTGACCCTTGACCTTGAACTCCTCTGGTTGTTCCATATAAATGGAATCATCAATATAGCCATTTAGAAAGGCTATCTTGACATCCATCTGCCAAATCTCGTAGTTGAGTGCGGCAGCTATGGACAAGAGAATCTGGATGGACTTAAGCATGGCTACAGGTGAAAGGTTTCCTTAAAATTGATTCCTTCCTTTTGCGTGTATCCCTTAGCTACTAGTCTAGCTTTAAAGGTTTTGACCTTTCCATCCATTCCTTTTTTCCTCTCGTAGATCCACTTACATCCTATGGGTTTTACCCCTTTGGGAAGATCTACAAGCTCCTAGACCCAATTAGTCTCCATTGACTTTATCTCTGTGTTCATGGCCTCTGTCTAGAGTTTCGAATCAACATCCTCTATAGCCTCTGTGTAAGTGTAAGGATCCCTGTCATGTTTATCTGATTCAGCCAAGAAGGCCTCACCATTGTACATATACTTCTCGAGTTGACGCCCGATCATCCCACTACACCGAAGCCCCTTAGGTTGTTGTTTAGGTTTGTTTGGTTTTTCTACACCGATTGGAGTGGTTTCTACGAAAACCCCTGGAGTGATTAAATCACTCTTCAACTCCTTAAGCACCACTTTGCTCCGAGGCTTAAAGTCGTCCATGTAACTTTCCTCAAGGAAAATTGTATTAGTTGAAATCATGACTTTATTTTCCTTTGGGTTATAAAAATAACCCCCTTTAATCCCTTATAGATATCCTACAAACATGCAAACTTCTAAACATGCTTCCGACTTATTTGCATCCCTAAACAAGACATGTGTCGGACATCCCCATATGCGAATATGGTTTAAGGATGTTTTCCTATCCATCCACAACTCATGAGGAGATTTAGGAACTAATTTTAAAGGCACATTGTTCAAAAGATAATATGTGGTTTGTAGTGCATATCCTCAAAAGGACAAAGGCAATGATGAATAACTCATCATGGACCTAACCATGTCCAACAAAGTCCTGTTTCTTCTCTCAGCCACGCCATTCTACTGCGGAGTGCCTAGGGCAGTCAAATGGGATAAAATCCCATTCTCTAATAAGTGTCCCAAGAACTCATCAGAAAGGTATTCACTGCCTCGATTGGATCGAAGTGTCTTTATGGGTCTACCCAATTGCTTTTTCACTTCAGCCTGAAACTCCTTGAACTTGTCATAAGTTTCGCTTTTGTGGTGCATCAGGTATATATACCTATACCTTGAGTAATCGTCAATAAAAGTGACAAAGTACTCATACCCTCCTCGTGCTCAGATGTTCATCATCTGTAAACATCACTATGCACAAGTTCTAGAACTCTTCAGCCCTATTGCCTATGGACCCAAATGGTCTTTTGGTCATTTTACCCTCCAAACAAGATTCACATTGTGGTATAGATTCCACCATTAAGTGACTTAAGGGTCCATCCCTTACCAACCTTTGAATCTTATTCAGATTAATATGGCCAAGTCATAAATGCCAAAGATAAGTCTTATTAAAGTGAGAAGTTTTAAGTCTTTTAGAGTTATTATCATTCATCTCAGCAATAGGCAGTATGTCCATCTTAGGTTTGATAAAATATATATTATTTTACATCCATCTAGAATAGATAAAAGATTTTTTTTTATGAATCACCACTTTATTATTAAAAGAAACCAAATGGGAGTCTTTAAATAAACAAGCTACAAAAATTAAATTCCTTTTAAATTTAGGAACATAAAACAATCTCGCAAAATTAAATTCCTATAATTATCAAAATATAGATAGATGTCTCCCACTGCTTCAGCTAAGACCAAGGATCCATTGCCCATTTGAAGCGTAAAGTCTTCATGTAGCAGACTTCTCTTTTTTTGAACCCCTCCTCAGGAAAGGAAGTCCTTGCAATTTTTCTTAATATGCTCGACCTTCCCGCAGAAGAAGTGCTTGAGCTTCTTTGGGTTCTTCTTCTTCTTTTTCTTGTTGTTGCCATTTACAGGAACAGAAGACTTCTCGTTCTTAGCCTGTTGTTTCTTTCCATTCCCAAGGTTGGGATTGGAACCAAAAGCAGTTGCCAAGTTAGCCTCGCCACCAGCAGAAGACTCCTTGATCAGCAATTTGAACTCCTATAACTATTTCATCAATTCTGTCAAGGTCATATCCCGCCTATTGCTCAAAGTAAATGTAGCTCTAAACAGAATGAATTCCTTAGATAGAGTCTCAAAAACCATGGTCATCTGAGTTTCAGTATCAATGTCGGCTCCATTAGTTTATGCCTCAACGGGGTAACCCATGACCAACATCATATGCTCTTTTACAGACGTCCCCGCTCTTTGCATACAGCTTAAGAGTTTTTGAAGTGCCCTTTACCACTTTGTTAAGGCCTGGCCTCCAAACTTTTCTTCCAGATTATCCAAGATCTACTTAGTAGTCTCATAATCTTCATACTGAGCCTGCAACACGTTATTCATGCTGGCCATAACATAGCAGTGGGCTTGATCATTAGCATATTTCCAACCATCATATGCTTGGATTTGATCGTTGGTGGAATCTCCCATAGGCTCGAGAGGACAAGGTGTCGTCAGCACAAATTTTAGTTTCTCAAAGGACAGGACGATGTTCAGGTTTTGTTTCTAATAATTATAATTCTCTTCGGTTAATTGGTTTTTGTCAAGTATTGATGATAAAGTGTTTTTAGACATTTTTATTCTACAATAAAGAATCATATACCAAACATAAGCAAACATATCATAATAATTTAGTAAGATAACACAATCATGTAAAACATACAAATGTGTTTATATGTCAAAACCTTAAAAATATCACAGCCTTATAAAGATAATTCCTAACTTAGAATTCAACAAGCTCCTAGAGGAGTCTTGCCAAATTCAATCAGGAACACAGATCCCCTCTTGATTAATATATGCCATCTAGGACCCGTATGATCCAGCATATATTAATAATTGTTTTTTTTTCCATCAATTTTATTAACAGAGCTCCCAGGGGAGGTTAATAATAAAATTAACATGAGCGTATAACTATCGTTTTAATATTTTATTCATGATTTATAATAACCACTAAGGGGTGTGCAATAATAAATCATGCTAAAATACCTTATCCTCTTAGAGATCCAACCTGGTACATGATAAAGCCCTTCTTAGGTCGAAACCACCATGTGTTACCTATGGACCAACGATGGAGGCCATAGGTCCTCTTTTTGAAAACCTTTTCCCGTTCATTCTTTTGAAATCAAAGTTTTATTTTATAAACATGCATGAACAATTTTAATGAGCGGCACTTTCTATTCTATATGACATGTTATCAATATACATGACAAATCATATTATAATGCAGACAAGCAAAGCAATCATGCAAAGCCATAAGCAAAATAATAATAAATAACCGTAATATTATGGTTTCACCCTAGAGAAAAGAAACAAAGATTATAAAAGAATAATCGAAACATATTATCGATTCTTCATCCTTAAATCTTCAAATTGTATCATTCTTCATGTAACTTCTATCTTCAAGTCTTCAATCCCGCATAGATCAAAAACTCTATATTTTCGGTCATATCTAAATTTAATATTTCTCAAAATTGTCCCAAAAATAAAATCAAAACTACATCTAAAAATGTACCTTTTTAAAAAAATCACAGCTCTCAACGGGCATGTCGATCTAACCTGACGGTCATGATCCATCGGCCTGCCGATCATGACAGTTCGGCCTGCTGCTAGAGCCACCAGATTTTTGCCCTGCTAACAACCTGCCGAACCTAAAGTCTGGCCTACCAAACCTGAAGTCTGGCTTGCTAATTCTACGACCATCGGCCTACCAAACTAGAGGGTTCGGCATGCTGACCGATCAGAAATCATGCGTTTTAGAAAATACAGTTTTTAATGCAATTTATCAATTTTACTTTCAACAATTCAAAAACATAAAATTAGAGACTCAAGAAATACCTAGGAATGCTATCATCCATCTTCTAGATTCGTCTTCTCCGAATGATTATTTAATGACAAAATTCTTATACATTTAAAATTAAATAATAATTCCTAGACGGAGATGATAGTCCGTCATCTAATTACATGAAAAACATAGATACATATTATAACCTCTAAGGAACCATAACCGATGTAAATTAATTAATTAATAATTAATTAAATAATAATTTAATCAACCATACTTAATTAATAATCATTCACCATATAATCCATGACAATATAAAAATAGATAGAAACCTTAGAGTGCCAACTCTCTAAAAAATTAAATGCAAGCATAGGAGAGATCATGATCACATAATTTATTTATATAGTATGATTATAAACTTGCAAATTTATATAAAAACCATGGATCTGATACCAATTGTTGGAAAAAACAAAACGCAGCAGAATTTAAAATTTTTTTATACCAGAGTACTTTCCAAAACACAAGTTTGATACACTATATGCATAAATTAACTAGATCTTACTAACCTTGTAAATGCCGAAAAGCTCCTAAGTTTGTGAAGAGATGTGCGTTCTTGAAGGACCTCAACCAACTGGCCTTCTTTGCTATTCTATATCAACGACCGATATGTGTATGGGCACACTTGTACAGCTCTTCTACTAAGTAGCTTTCCTTCCAACTAATTGAGAAATACCCAAAGCTATAGTTCGTGATCTATGACCAACAGCTTTTCAGGGAGTTGCAGAGTCTCCCTGGCAGAGTCTCACTCTAGATTTCTTAAATAATCCCTGTGAATCTTTATTTTTCACTTGAGATTCTTGGGATAGAGCCTCAGTTTTAGTTCAAATAACCCAATAAGAAGTTATCTTATTAAAATAGTCATATCTAGATAATCTTTAGGAAAATAAATATTCCTGATAATTCAACAAGTTTATCTTGAATTAATTTATTCAAAATTAATCCAACCGATAAGCAGACATGAATTATCTGTTCCCAATAATTCAACAAGTTTATTTTGAAATAATTTTCACAAAATTAATTCAGCTGATAAACAGACATGGATTATCTAATTCTATCAAAATTTTAGCCAATCTGATAATATGACACAAGTCACCAATTATTGAAACAGTACGGCATATCGTGTTAGGATTTTTATGAGCTCGCAAAGGAGACCTGATAGGCCTATATAGTTCAAGCTCCTGATAATTATAAAACCCAATATTCTAGATATACATTTCATAATTATCAACTCAAACGCTACTTCGCTAAAAGCTTGGAGCTGGATTCTCAAACTATATAGAATTACGAAGGTCGTATAACTAAGTCTCCATAACATATCCTAATTTATCGTGTCCCTATAGGATTATCCATAATCGGCTTAAGGATAAGTTTTTTCTTACTTTCCCAATTATTTTTATTTTACGTTCTATTATCTCACTATCAGAAAACTTACCATCCATAGATGGTATACCATTCGGTTACACCTATGTATCCAAATGGTTGAGTGCTCCAGTTCTCCAATTATAGGATAACGTATATAAAAGGATATCATTACTCCTAAATAAGAGCTATGGATTCCATATCTATAGATAACAGGTCTACGCTATCAAAAGTGATGCCTCTAACGTATCGACATGCGTACCACTATTAAAATATGGATGTCACGGTTTGGTACATCAAAAGTCACAAGTCAAGACAATGGGCCCATTATTCATCTCAAGATTAAGATATAATACACATGATTTTCTAAAGTGAATCGATTAACTGAGACAAAATTATTAATCCAAATCAATTCAGTTTTTGTCCCAATCCAACACATCGTCACCTATGACAATATGCCAATGTTTCTATTTGTGGAGTCCACCTCCGATAGCCAAGACAAACCATCTCCCGTTAAGGATATAGACAACATAGCAATCTTTGCATGAATAAAGTGCCCAACTTTATTCCCTCGATTGCGGATCTTATTATTTAGACCGTCACCTTTAGAATCGTGTTTTCTGCATAATCTATCCATCATATGCCCAATTCTTAAATGTTTAGACTGACAGTCTTAGACTATTGTTTGTTTAACATACATTCAACAAATATAAATGTAAAGAGGACAAGATTTGGTATATAAATAATAAATAAATTCTTTATTGATAAAAATGTCTCCCAAAACATGTTATATTTTTACTCCTTAGGACATACATGTCTAACATATAGATTCTCTACCTCTTGGCGAATATACTTTTGGTAACTTCTAGCTCACGAAACCAAGTTCACCACGTAAGCTACAAATACATCGCTATCCTAAGACAAATAAAATAATCATATTTTAACTTAAATCTTAATCTATAATTATGTCAATTTATCATTTATTTTTATTAGTGCGCTCTAATGATTAATATATTCAAAATATGCATATAAAATTAAACACATAATTTAATTTTAATAGCAACAAAGATCGACCCACATTCCAATATAAAATGTTTTGAAAATAGTTTAAAACAAAAATAATATGGGATTAAAATATTTTAGAATAAAACATTTGAATAAAAATTTTGTATTAGGGTCAGGTCAATCCGACCTATAATATATCAAATAGCAAGAGAATTGATAAAGGGATAGAATTAGTGAAATGGTCGAAGGCATCCTAAGGTATTAAGGGGTTGTAGGTTCGAGTCTTGAGGAGAGCAAGTTTCTAGTTATATTTCTGTTTACCAAAAACATGTAGTTTTTAGGAAAATGACTTGTAGTTGTTGGGAAAAATGGCATATAGTTTATGAGAAAATGACATGCCAAAATCCAAATTTCAATCTTAGTTTATGAGCTTTGTGAGAGAATGGTTTAAAAACATTGTATGGATTCTTCCTTGGATACTCTCTGCCTTAGTGTCGTGGAAGATGAAGAAGAAAATAAGGAAGAAGATGAATAGTAGGGAGAGACAGTGTGTGAAGGGAGGAAACTCAAAGAAGATCAAAATAATTGAGGGGGAACGGTAGGTGAAGGGGAAGACTTTGGTGCACAAAATGCAAAATTGCATTTTTGTAATTAAATAAAAATTCCAAGGGTATTTCAATAAATATGCTAAATAGGTATAGAAAAATTTTATAAAATTTAAAAATAGGTAGAAATAAATAATGTAGAATAGATTTTAAATGAAATAAAAATTTTAATTGGTACATTAATAATTAATTTAATTATAATGATACCTGTTAAAAAGATAACAGGTGTCATAGAGATAAGTAAATTATTTAGACCATAAAATTGGAATCTACCATAAATATTTTCAAAAGTTGCTATTTATTACAATTAGTGTTTGAAAAGTATTATTTACTACAATTTTCTTTATTTTTCTTTAGGCCAATTCTGTAATACAACAAAATTTTTGATACATCTTCCACATGGCAAGCTGAGGACACTTACAGGTTGTAGTAGAGAATTATAATGTGATAGGTCTACAGACTTATAACCTCCAGGTGTAGGCATCAATTGTAGTTTATCAATTGTACACGGATCAAATTATACATATTTGTTAGACTTGTATGCCATAAGGAGTGAAAATGTAATATGTTTTAGAGACATTTTTCTAAAAGCTTAGAGCTGCACTCTCGAACTATATCAAATTACGAAGCCCGTACAGCTAAGTCTCCGTAACATATCATAGTGTATCGTATCCTCATAAGATTATCCATAACCGGCTTAAGGACATTTTTATCTTATGTTCCATTATCTCACCATCGAAAAACTTACCATCCAAAGACACTATACCATTCGGTTACACCTATGTATCCAAATGGTTGAGCGCTCTAGTTTTTTAATTACAAGATAACGCATATAAGAGGATATCACTACTCCTAAAGAGGAGCTATGGATTCCATATCTATGAATAACTAGTCTACGCTATCAAAAGTCATGCCTCCAACGTACCAGCACGCATACCACAATTAAAATGTGGGTGTCACCCTTTGGTACATCAAAAGACACAAGTCAAGACAACAGGTCCACTATTCATCTCAAGATTAAGATACAATACAAATGATTGTCTAAAGTGAATCAATTTTCAAGATAGAATTATTAATCCAAATCAATTCACTTTATGTCCCGATCCAACACATCATCACCTATGACAATATGCTAATGTTTTTATTCACGGAGTCCACCTCCGATGGCTAAGACAAACCATCTCCCAATAGAGATATAGACAACATAACAATTTTTACATAAATAAAGCACCCAACTTTATTCCCTCGATTACGAATCTTATGATTTAGACCGTCACCTTAAGAATTGTGTCTTCCACATAATCTATCCATCATATGCCCAATTCTTAAAGGTTTAAATCAACAGTCTCACACTATTGTTTGCTTAACATACATTCAACAAATATAAACATAAAGGGGACAAGATTTGGTATATAAACAATAAATAAATTCTTTATTGATAAAAATGTCTCCAAAAATATATTACACTTTTACTACTTAGGGCACACATGTATGACAATCTTCCACTTATACTAAGTGAGTAATTATGACAAATCTCGCATCTCCATAGCTTCCACATGCGTCTCGAAGACTCTCCTAGTAAGTGTCTTCATAAATGGATCAGCTAAATTGTCCTCTGACGCGATTTTGCACACCGTGACATGCCCGCCCTCGACGAAGTCCTTTATCACATGATACTTATGATCAATATGCTTACTCTTCTTGTGAAATCTTGGTTCCTTAGCATTAGCTACCGCCACACTATTATCACAGTACAGTGATACTGCCTTATCCATACCAGGAACTACCTCAAGATCCCCAAGGAACTTGCAGAGCCACACTGCTTCTTTCGAAGCATCACTAGCTGCCACATACTCGGCTTCCATCATTTAATCCAAAGTGCAATCCTGTTTCACACTTCTCGAACTGATGGCACTGCCACCCAGAGTAAACACAAAACCTAAAGTCGATCTCCTAGAATCCAGACAAGATTAAAAATCCGAGTCAGTATATCTTAGAGGAGTTAAGTCCTCGCCCGAATATACAAGCATATACCCTCGAGTCCTTCTCAGGCACTTGAAAATATGCTCTACTACAACCCAGTGGTTCAGTCCTGGATCTGCCTGAAATCAACTTACAATCTTGACTGCATAACAAATATCCAGTCGTGTGCAAAGCATGGCATACATGAGACTACCCACTGCCGAAGCATAAGGCACCTTCTTCATGTATTCTCTTTCTTCCTTAGACTTTAGAGAGTCTTTCTTAGAAAGAGTAATTCCAGACCTAGATGGTTGCCTACATTTCTTGGAATCCTACATTACAAACCTCTTGAGAATTTTATCTATGTAGCTAGCTTGTGACAAAGCTATCATTTTGTTCTTCCTATCCTGAAAGATTTGGATACCGAGAATA
The DNA here is from genome assembly GCA_025403435.1 of Artocarpus heterophyllus. NCBI lineage: Eukaryota > Viridiplantae > Streptophyta > Magnoliopsida > Rosales > Moraceae > Artocarpus > Artocarpus heterophyllus. The sequence goes on along the minus strand of CM046345.1, from coordinate 20,825,928 downwards.
AAATTAGCCTCACCCAAGCCCTTCATGTCAAACTTCTTGGTCAACCATAATTTGACCGATGACAATGCCCCAATGTCATTGCCAATCAGTAAAATGTTATCTACATAAAGCAGTAGAAAAACTGCCTTGTGTTTGTAAACACATGGCTCATCCACATTTTGTGAGAACCCATAAATCTTGATCACTTGATCAAATCTTATATTCCAAGAACGGGAAGTCTGCTTAAGTCCATAAATTAACTTTAGCAACTTAGAAACCTTACCCTCTTGACCCTTGACCTTGAACCCGTTTGGTTGCTCCATATCAATGGACTCATCAAGATAGCCATTTAGAAAAGTGTCTTGACATCCATCTGCCAAATCTCATAGTCGAGAGCGGCAACTATAGACAAGAGAATCCGGATGGACTTAAGCATGGCTACAGGCGCAAAGGTTTCCTCGTAATCGATTCCTTCCATTTACGTGTAACCCTTAGCTACCAGTCCAGCCTTAAAGGTTTCGACCTTTCCATCCACTCCTCTTTTTCTCTTATAGCTCCACTTACACCCTATAGATTTTACCCTTTTGGTAAGATCCACAAGCTCCCAGACCTGATTAGTCTCCATAAACTTCATCTCTGTGTTCATGGCTTCTGTCTAGAGTTTCGAATCAACATCCTCCATAGCCTCTGTATAAGTATAAGGATCCCTGTCATGTTCATCCGGTTCAGCCAAGAAGGCCTCACCATTGAACATATACCTCTCGGGTTGACGCCCGATCCTCCCACTACGCCAAAGCCCCTTAGGTTGTTGTTCGGGTTTGTTTGGTCTTTCTACACTGATTGGAACGGTTTCATTCGAAACCTCCGGAGTGATTGGATCACTCCTTAACTCCTCAAGCACCACTTTGCTTCGAGGTTTAAAGTCTTCCATGTAACTCTGCTCAAGGAAAGTTGCATTAGTTGAAACTATGACTATATTTTCCTTTGGGTTATAGAAATATCCTACAAACACGCAAACTTTCAAACATGCTTCCAACTTATTTGCATCCTTAAACAGGGCATGAACCGGACATTCCTATATACGAATATGGTTTAAGGATGTCTTCCTGCCCGTCCACAACTCGTGAGGAGTTTTAGGGACCGATTTTGAAGGCACATTGTTTAAAAGATAACATGCGGTTTGTAGTGCATATCCCTAAAAGGATAAAGGCAATGATGAACAACTCATCATGGACCTTACCATGTCTAATAAAGTCCTATTCCTTCTCTCCGCTACGCCATTCTGCTGCTGAGTGTCCAGCACAGTCAAATGGGATAGAATCTCATTCTCTAATAAGTGTCCCAAAAACTCATCAGAAAGGTACTCACCACCTCGATCGGATCGAAGTGCCTTTATGGGCCTACCTAATTGCTTTTCCACTTAAGCCCAAAACTCTCTAACCTTGTCATAAGTTTCGTATTTGTGGTGCATCAGGTACACATACCTATACCTTGAGTAATCATCAATAAAAGTGACTAAGTACTCATACCTTCCTCGTGCCTAGATGTTCATCGGTTTGCAAACATCACTATGCACAAGTTCTAGAACCTCTTTAGCCCTATTGCCCTTAGACCCGAATGGTCTTTTGGTCATTTTACCCTCCAAACAAGATTCACATTGAGATCTAGATCCCACCTTTAAGTGACTTAAAGGTCCATCCCTTACCAACCTTTGAATCCTATTCAGGTTAATATGACTAAGGCGCAAATGCCAAAGATAAGTCTTATTAGACTGAGAAGTCTAAAGTCTTTTAGAGTTATTATCATTCATCTCAGCATTAAGCAGTAAATCCATCTTAGGTTTGATAAAATATGGATTATTTTATATCCATCCAGAACAGATAAAAGATTTGTTTTTACGAATCACCACTTTATTATTAAAAGAAACCAAATAGGAGTCTTTAAATAAACAAGCTACAGAAATTAAATTCCTCTTAAATTTAGGAACATAAAAAAAATCTCATAAAATTAAATTCCTATAATTATCAAAATAAAGATGGACGTCTGCCACTGGCTCCGCTAAGACCAAGAATCCATCGCCCATCCGAAGTGTGAAGTCTTCATAAAGGAGACTTCTCGTTTCTATGAACCCCGGCAGAGAAACACAAACATGATTAGTTGCACCAAAATCTATGACCCAAATGTCACTTGATTTATCAAAAAAATAAGTTTCTAAATATAGAAGATCACACCTACCTCCTTTGGAAAGGAAATCCTTACAATGTTTCTTGATGTGCCCGACCTTCCCGTAGAAGAAGCACTTAAGCTTCTTTGGGTTCTTCTTTTTCTTCTTCTTGCTCTTGGTGTTAGCAGGAATTGAAGACTTCCTGTTCTTGGCCTGTTGCCTCTTTCCATTCCCTGAGTTGGAATTGGAACCAGAAGTAGCTACCAAATTAGTCTCTCCACCCGCAAGAGACTCTTTGATCAACAGTTCGAACTCCTATAACTGTTTCATTAATTCTGTTAAGGTCATATCCCACCTATTGCTCAAATTAAATATAGCTCTAAATGGAATAAATTCCTTTGACAGAGCCTCAAAGACCATAGTCATCTGAGTTTCAACATCAATCTTGTAACACTTGAGCATTTTTAATACATTAAAAATGCAATAAGTTAAGGATTATGTAAGACAAAAATACAGTTTAAGAAAAAAAATACTGTATAATAATATAAAAATTATACAATATTAAAATAATACAGTATAAAAAAATACACTGATAAAGTTATGCAGTATAAAAATTACACTATAAAAATAATACAGTGTAAGAATTAGACTGTTTAAGGTTAAGCAGTACAAAAATTATACTGTTTAAGTTAAAGCAGTATAAGAATAATACTGTTTGATAAATATGGTGAATAAAGAATGCTATAACAGTATAGGAAATATACTGACAGTATAAAAAAATACTGCAGTATAAATTTAGACTTTACAAAGTTAAATAATATTGGAATTACATTATGTGATGGATGTGGATAAGTATTGGAGGTTATGGGACCTCATGAACTGCATGGAAAAGAATACCAACAATATAGGAAAAATACTGTAAGTATAAACTTGGACTCCATAAAAAGTTAGTGGGACACTTTGAAAGTTTTGATTGGGCCACCACATCCACTAAAGTGGCCTAATCATATTTAGCCACCTTAGTAACCTAATTGATTACCAAGGTGATGACTCATCACCTTTTTATTTAAAAAAAAAAGAAAAGAAAAAAAAAGGGTCAAGTTACTTATTATATAAGAAGACCAATTGGTCTGCACGGTGGAAGAGAAAAGCGCGAGAAGAAGGAAAGAAAGGAAAGAAAGAAAGAAAGAAAGAAAGAAAGAAAGGAATGAAGAAAAAAAATGTTTCATTTTTCCCCTCCAAAAACCCATCCCCTCTATGAAAGTTCCCTCAAGAAATTTGGATGAATTCTAAGCCTCCAAGGTATGCAAGGAACTAAGAGCAAGTGCTCTTAAGAAGAGTAGGGAGTCTTAAGGTAAAACTCAAAACTTTTCCTATTGTATACTAGGGTTTTTGTTCAAGTTTTGATGGATTTTTATGGTGAGGTATGGGCTTGATATCAAGAGAACTTTGAAGGGTTTCAAGCAAGGAAAAGTGAAGACAAGCACCTTGCATGGATTATGTAATATCCTAATCTTTTTAATTAAGTTAAAGTTTGTGTTTTATATGGATATTAAGTGTTTGATGAAATGTTTAAGCCATGGCATGTAATATGGACATTATGACATGGTTGTTTTATGTTATATGTTGTTGATGATGATGATGGAAAGAAGAAAGTAAGGGTTTTGGTGAAATTTCAAAAGGGACTAAATTGCAAAGAAAAGTTATTCTCGGCCAAATTGAAAATTAGCCAAAAAAGTCCCCCTAAACGTTTAAATTTTAGAAAAGTTACAATACAAAAGTTTTAGAATTCATCAAAACTATTAGGACAAATAAACAGTTTTTCAAAATTCTGCCTGGTTTAGAAGTTATGAATTTTACGAAATTTTGGGCACAAAATTTCAAAAAATGAAAACGTTATGAAATGTTTAGAATTTGACCATGGTGCTTTTGTAAGTTTTATTTCTTGCGAGAAATTAAGCGTTTTGGTATAAAGTGGTCATTTTTGGTTTCGTGGGCAAAAATGTAAATTTTTTTGTTTGTCGGGCCAAAAACGTAAAATTGTGTGAAAATTAGGTTTTTACTAGGGAATATTAGTTTCCTACACTGCTGTAGGCAGTAAGTATCATAGATGCTAAGTTTTTAAGAAATTAAAGTTTAGTTAAGGAAAAAGAGATTAAGGGGAAAATGGTCAATTTGTAAAAATGGCCAAAACGGACCCGAAACGTCCGATATCGAGAAACATTCCTTAGTAGGAATTTTTTCATATTATGTAAGTAATGAAATGGTAAAATTAAGCAATGAGTGTAATAAGTTATAGAAATTGACAAAAAACCTACCAAGGGTAAAATCGTCATTATTAAGGAAACATCTAGAACGAAGTCGTACAGTCCGATTTAGCATAACGTTCTTAGACGAAAAATATTCCGTAATACATTAGGTAATGACACCGTTATGTGTAACGAGAGATTTAATAAGAGATGTTCAAGTAAACAAAAGGTAACCCGAGTAAAAAAGGAGGTAACCCGATGGATTACCGAGCTAAGCAGAAAGAATGGTAACCCGATGGTTATAAAATTAAGCAAACAGAAAGGTAACCCGGTGGATTATAAAATTAAGTAAAGAGAAGGGTAAACCGATAGTATACCAAGTTATGAAAAAAAAGGAATGAATGTTTAATGTTTACGTTTTATTATCAATCGAGTAGATTGATAAAAAGAAAATTAACTAATTAGTCGGGTGTTGTATGATCAAGACACAGAGGCCGACTAATAGAAGGAAAAGGAATGGAATAGAAAGCTAGTCTGGGTAAGTTCAAGTTTCACCTACAGCATGAAGCAAATGATTTTTAAATATTTATGTATACGTTTATAAATGAATCTGCAATTATTATGCAAGTTTCTTTTAAAGTATGTTTGCATTTATTATACAAAAAGTTTTAAAGATTCAAAGCAAAATTTGCAATGAATTTGCAACTGATATGTTTAAAGTCTATTTGTATATTGATATGCATAATGTTTTTAAAAGCTCAAGTTATGATTTTCAATGTATTTGAAGTATGGTTGCATGTAAAATGCACAATGTTTAAAAGAGTACATGCTATGATTTGCAAAATATGTTTGCGTTATATGTTGCATTTGTTATGCAATAAGTTTCAGAAACGAGTTATGATTTGCAAAATGTGTTTGTGTTTTACTTTGCATGTGTTATGCAATAAGTTGCATTTGTTATGCAATAGGTTTACAGTACAAGCTATGATTTGCAAGTGTGTTTGCATATGATGTGATTGCATTTGATATGCTCATTAAAATTAATAAGAAGGTAACGTAAAAATAAAAAGAAAGTGTCATACCAGCCTCCTTGTTGTGAGGTAATGAAATTAAAGTTAAAGTTTGACCTCTAGATGTGAGGTACATGACCTCGATGTTCGATGGTCTCAAGTCTTCCGCAAGGGAAGCATCATGTTTATGATCTCATAATTAATGATGTTGGTACGAACACTAAAGTAAGATAAATAAAGATGAGGAACAAGGATAGAAAGTTAAGTAAGATAAGGAAAGCTAAGGAATAAAGATAGATAGTTAAAGTAAGAAAAAAATGTTCATAAGGCACTCATAATCAAAAGTTCATAATTGAGCATAAATGGAAACATGCATTGTGATTTTACTTGTTTTCCTTGTTATGAAACATTTATATGCAATGGAAAACATTCTGAGGAATGTTTTATATTAAGTGTTTATGAAAACATAAATGACGTTTATGAAGAGCAATCTGAGGATTGTTTTATGTTAAATATTTTATAAAAAGCGTTTATAAAAAATGTTACAGAAATGCTTTATAAAAATGTTTATGAGAAACGTTTTAGAAATGTTTTATGAAAAACATTTATGAAAAATGTTTTAAGAAAAAAGTTTCGATCAGAAAAGTTTCTACAACATGTTTTAAATAATTTGTGAGAATATGTTTAAACTTACTGAGTGAAAGCTCATAAAAAGTTTCTTCATGCTGTAGGTAGTTTATGGGTGACCAGTAGGACCCGTTAGCAGAGCTGGGTACTGCGGAGGGCAGATATGAAGATTCGGGTATGGATACCACCACAGTTCACTTCCGCTACACAAAGAAAAGGTTTTTCACTATTTAATATAGTGTTTTCAAAGTTTTAAGAAAATCAAAGTTTCAAGAAATGTTTTCAAAAGTTTTAAGATACATTGTACGAAATGTTTTATAAAATTATAAAGTGAAGTTTTAAGTTATGATTTAATAAAGGTTTCTTAATAAGTTATAAGAAATGATCTGAAATGGTTTTAAAAGCAAGTGTTAAGCGAGGTCTCAACTTGAATGGCGACAAAGGTCGCAACAGTTTTTATGAACGTTTTAAAGATTATTTAAAGAAAGAAAAATTTTAATTCAGTATTTTCTTACTAAGTAAGTAAGATTACTATTTAAGTAACGATGTTTAAGAAAGTTAAGTGACTGCCCGAAAAGGCGGGTTGTCACAGGTGGTATCAGAGTGGTATCCTGCCATCCCATCTCGCGCTGTCATATGTCCGCTACACCATAGCTCAAGTAAGTAAGTTAAGTTAAGTAGGAAGAAAAGTTAGAATTTAATGCATACGTGTTTATGTTGGGCATAGCCTTTGATATCGGCACACCTAGATGAGCAACAAGAAGGCAAAGGTCAAAGGATGAACATAATGTTATATGCTAGAATGTCATCGTAAGTTGATGGTAGTTGTCATCCATCAGCGATGTCAAGTCACGATCACCAAACGTAGTCAATGATGGTCAACAGATGGCCGACTGCTCAAAAATCAAGAAGATGAGCTCGTGACACTTTATGATGTTTATGCACACAATGGTGTATCTGTATGGGCAAATCTCGCTCTGTTAGAAGTCATTCGATATTGGCTACACGTATAATGAGGAAAGCAGATTAAGATAACATAATAAGAGGTCCGAAAGTGGTTTTCGTTGCTCTATGAAACGAGAGTGCCTGAGAGCAACCAAGCGTTAGATGACTAACTATGTGATCTTTCCGAGCTTAAGCACTCAGTAGCTTAGCTGAGACATGCGAATGAGCTCATAACTGCCCGGATGGGAATTACGGTCAAGACAATGATGCCAAGTCTGTCAACAAAAACCTCATAGATTGGAGGATGGAAGCTAGGGATTTGTACGTTATGAGGAAAATTACAAAAAAATTTAATCTTAGAATGGATATAGGACCAGAAAATTGTGGATTTATAGTCCGATGACCTTGATCTTTTGGTAGTCATGATGTGATTTGAATGGAAATGAATCTTATTTTCAAGAATAGCATTCATTGGTAGAATGCTAAACCTTTAAATGAATGGAAACTGCGCTCAAATGATGAAAGATTAGAGTTGCACAGCGGAAGTATAGTGTTACAATACAAAGAAATATATCAGTGAAATGATGAAAGTTTATGAAGTTCCAAGTTGGAGACTTAGTTTTTATTAAGAGGGTAATGATAAAGGAAAACATGTTAAGAACGGAAAGAGTGATAAGGAAAATGAACTACCCATGAAGGTTCTAATTTTCGAGGATGAAAATTTTTAAGGTAGGTAGATTGTAACACCCAAGCATTTTTAATACATTAAAAATGCAATAAGTTAAGGATTATGTAAGACAAAAATATAGTTTAAGAAGAGCTACCTGATTTCTACCCCGCTAACGGCCTATCGAACCTTACGTCTAGCCTGTCGATCTACGACCATCAGCCTACCAATCTTGGAGGGTTCGGCATGCCGACCGAGCAGAAATCACCATTTCCAAAAAATACAATTTTTTAATGCAATTCATCAATTTTATTTTCAACAATTCAAAAAACAAAAAATTAAAGACTTAGGAAATATATGGGTGCGCTATCATCCTTCTTCTAGATCCACTTTTAGATCTGTCTTCTCTGAATAATTATTTAATTACAAAATTCTTACAAATTTAAAATTAAATAACAATTCCTAGATGGAGATGATAGTCCACCATCTAATTACATGAAAAACCTAGATACACATTCTAACCTCTAAGGAACCATAACCAGTATAAATTAATTAATTAATAATTAAATAATAATTTAATCAACCATAATTAATTAATAAGCATTCACCATATAATCCATGACAATATATATAATATATAGAAACCTAGAGTGCTAACTCTTTATAAAATTAAATTTAAGCATAGAAAAGATCAAGATCACATAACTTATACATATAGCATGGTCACAAACTCGTAAATTTACGTAAAAATCATGTCTCTGACACCAATTGTTGAAAAAATAGTACGTAACAGAATTTTAAAAATTTTATATCAGAGTATTTTTCAAAACACAAGTTTAACATGCTATATGCATAAATTAACCAGATCTTACTAACCTTTGAATGCCGAAAAGGTCTTGCAATTAGTGAAGAGAAGTAACGTTCCAAAAGGACCTTAACCAACTAGCCTTCTTTACTATTCTCTATCCACGATCGGAGTGAGTGTGGGCTCACATGTATAGCTCTTCCTCCAGGTGACTCTCCTTCCAACCAATTGAGAGAACCCAAAGCTAGTGTTCGTGATTTGTGAACAAGAGCTCTCAAGGAGTTTTTAGATTCTCACCAATAGAGTATCACTCTTAATCTCTCAATTGATCTAAATAATAATGAGACTCACTCCTTTGATATAGAGGTTGGGTCTAAGAGTCAGTCATTATCAAATAATGCCTCAAATTCAAATCAGAATCAAATTTGGATCAACATCTAATGAAATCCGCATGAAAATGCGTGTTCTTTTTATCACGCATAGGCAGGCCGATCTATCTAACCGGCAGGCCAAACTTGCCCCATCGGCAGGTCGAACTTGAGGATCGGCATGCCAAACTGCTAAAAAAAATCTCAATGAATCTTTTATTTTCCACCTGAGATTCTATAGGATAAAGTCTCAATTTTAATTGAAATAACCCAATAGAAAAGTTATCTAATTAAAACAACTTTATCTAGATAATCTTTAGGAAAATAAATGAATTCCTAATAATTCTACAAGTTTATCTTGATTTAATTTATTCAAAATTAATTCAACTGATAAACAGACAAGAATTATCCGATCCCAATAATTTAACAAGTTTATCTTGAATTAATTTTGTCCGATCCCAATAATTTAACAAGTTTATCTTGAATTAATTTTGTCACAAGCTTAATTCAACCAATAAACAAAAATGAATTATTTGATTCTTCCAAATTTCAATCAATCTAATAAATCTGACATAAGTCACTAATTATTAGAAAAGCACGCCGTATCATTACAGGATATTGTGGGCTAGCAAAGGGGACCAAATGGACTTATATAGTTCAAGCTCTTGATAATTATGAAACCCAATATCCTAAATATGCATTTCATAATTATCAACTCCAACATTACTCCACTAAAAGCATGGAGCTGCAACCTTGAACTATATAGAATTACGAAGCTTGTATAGCTAAATCTCCATGACATATCATAGTGTATCGTATCCCTATAAGATTATCCATAACTGGCTTAAGGACAAGTTCTGTCTTACCTTCCCGATTATTTTTATCTTACATTACATTATCTCGTCATTAGAAACCTTACAATCCAAAGACAATGTACCATTCGGTTACACCTATATATCCAAATGGTTGAGCGCTCCAGTTTTTCAATTACAGGATAACGCATATAAGAGGATATCACTACTCCTAAAGAAGAGCTATGGATTCCATATCTATGAATAACAGGTCTACGCTATCAAAAGCTATGCCTCCAACGTACTGGCATGCATACCACTATTAAAATATGGGTGTCACCCTTTAGTACATCAAAAGACATATGTCAAGACAACAGGCCTACTATTCATCTCAGGATTAAGATACAATACAAATGATTGTCTAAAGTGAATCAATTTTTCAAGATAGAATTATTAATCCACATCAATTCACTTTATGTCCCAATCCAACACATCATCACCTATGACAATGTGCCAATATTTCTATTTACGAAGTCCACCTTTGATGTCTAAGACAAACCATCTCCCAATAGAGATATAGACAACATAACAATCTTTACATGAATAAAGTGCCTAACTTTATTCCATCGATTGTGGTTCTTATGATTTAGACTGTCACCTTAAGAATCGTGTCTTCCATATAATCTGTCCATCATATATCCAATTCTTAAAGGTTTAGATCGACAGTCTCAAACTATTATTTGCTTAATATACATTCAACAAATATGAACGTAAAGAGGACAAGATTTAGTATATAAACAATAAATAAATTCTTTATTGATAAAAATGTCTCCAAAAACTTATTACATTTTTACTTCTTAGGGCATAGATGTCTAACATTTGGCACATAGAGGTTAGTAAGATCTGGTTAATTTATACATATAGCATGTCAAACTTGTGTTTTGAAAAATACTCTGATATAAAAAATTTTTAAAATTCTGTTACGTACTATTTTTCCAATAATTATTATCAAAGCTATGGTTTTTACGTAAATTTATGAGTTTGTGATCATGCTATATGTGTAAATTATGTGATCTTGATCTCTGCTATGCTTGAATTTAATTTTATCGAGAGTTGGCACTCTAGGTTTCTATATAATATTATATGTTGATATAGATTATATGGTAAATGCTTATTAATTAATTATGGTTGATTAAATTATTATTTAATTATTTATTAATTAATTAATTTATGCCGGTTATGGTTCCTTAGAGGTTAGAATGTGTATCTAGGTTTTTCATGTAATTAGATGGTGGACTATCATCTCCGTCTAGGAATTATTATTTAATTTTAAATTTGTAAGAATTTTGTAATTAAATAATCATTCGAAGAAGGTGGATCTAGAAGATAAATGATGGCACTCCCAAGTATTTCCTGAGTCTCTAATTTTATGTTTTGAATTGTTAAAAATAAAATTGATGAATTGTATTAAAAATTGTATTTTATGAAAAATGTGATTTTTGCTCGGTCGGCATGCCGAATCCTTCAATTCGGCAGGTCGATGGTCGTAGATCGGTAGGCCAGACATGAGGTTTGGCAAGCCGTTAGTAGGGCAAAAATCAGGAGGCTCTAGCAGCAGGCCAAACTGTCATGACTGGCAGGCCGACCTGAAAAGATCGGCAAGCCGGTGGGTCATGACTAGTAGGCCAATCACCCAGATCAACATGCCGATGAGAGCTAGAAATTTTTCTAGAAAATGTGTAATTTTCAATGCAGTTTTAATTTTATTTTTAGGACAATTCTAAGAAATATTAAAATTTAGAAATGACCAAAAATTTAGATTATTCGATTAATACGGGATTAAAGACTTGAAGATGGCCATTACATGAAGAAGGATACAGCTTGAGGATTCAAGGATGAAGAATCGATAATATGTTTCGATTATTCTCTTGTAATCTTTGTTTCTATTCTCTAGGGTGGAACCATAATATTATAGTTATTTATTATTATTTTGCTTGTAGTTTTACTTGATTGCTTTGCTTGTCTACATTATAATATGATTTGCCATGTATATTGATAACATGTCATAATATAGGGAGTGCCACTCATATTAAAATTGTTCATGTATGTTTTTTAAAATAAAATCTTGATTTCAAAAGATTGAGTGGGAGAAGGTTTTTGAAGAGAGGACCTAAGGCTTCCGTCGTTGGTCCATAGGAAAAACATGATGGTCCCAACCCCTGGAAAGGAATTTCTATCATATAACAGATTGGATCTTTGAGAGTATAAGGTATTTTAGCATGATTTATGGTTGCATACCCCCAAATGACGATTATAAATCATGGATAAAATATTAAAATGATGGTTATACACTCATGTTAATTTTATTATTAACCTCTTCTAGGAGCTCTGTAAATAAAATTTATGGCCAAAGAAATGATCATTGATATATGCTGGATCATACGGGTCCTGGATGGCATATATTAATTAGGAGGGAATCTATGTTCCCAATTAAATTTGGCATGACTCCCCTAGGAGCTTGTTGAATTCTGAGTTAGGAATTATCACTGTAAGGTTGTAAAATTTTCAAGGTTTTGACACAAACACATTTGTATGTTTTTACATGATTGTGTTATCTTACTAAATTATTATGATATGTTTGTTTATGTTTGGTATATGATTCTTTATTGTAGATTAAAAATGTCTAAAAATACTTTATCTTTAATACTTGACAAAAACCAATTAACTGGAGAGAATTATAATGATTGAAAACGAAACCTAGATCTTGTCCTCTCTTTTGAGAAACTGAAATTTATGCTGATAATCCCTTGTCCTCCTGAGCCTATAGGAGACTCTACTAATGAGCAATTCCAAGCATACTATCACTGGAAAGATGCAAACAATCAGGCCCACTGCTATGCTATGGCTAGCATGAATAATGTGCTACAGGCTCAACATGATGATTATGAAATTGCCAAGCAGATCTTAGATAATCTAGAAGATATGTTTGGAGGCCAGGCCCTAACAAAGCGACAAGGGGCGCTTCGAAAACTCTTGAACTGTAAGCAGAGACCGAGGACATCTGTAAAGGAACACATGATGTTAGTCATGGGTTACCTTGCTGAGGCACAAACCAATGGAGCCAACATCGATGCTGAAACTCAGATGACTATGGTCTTTAAAACTCTGTCAAAGGAATTTATTCCATTTAGAGCTACCTTTAATTTGAGCAATAGGTAGGATATGACCTTAACAGAATTAATGAAACAGTTACAGGAGTTCGAACTGCTGATCAGGGAGTCTCCTACATGTGGTGAGGTCAACATGGTAGCTGCTTTTAGTTCCAATCCCAATTCTAGTAATGGAAAGAAGCAACGGGCCAAGAATGGGAAGTCTTCTATTCCTGCTAACAACAAGAGCAAGAAGAAGAAGAAGAAGAACCCAAAGAAGCTTCAATGCTTCTTCTACAGGAGGTCGGGTACATCAAGAAGCATTGTAAGGACTTTCTTTCCAAAGGAGGTAGGTGTGATCTTCTATATTTAGAAACTTGTTTTGTTGAGGAATCCAGTGACATTAGGTCATAGATTCTGGTGCAACTAATTATGTTTGTGTTTCTTTGCAGGGGTTAATAGAAACAAGAAGTCTGCTTCATAAAGACTTCATGCTCCAGATGGGTGATGGATTCTTGGTCTTAGCAGAGGTAGTGGGAGATGTCCATCTTTATTTTGATAATTGTAGGAATTTAATTTTATGAGATTGTTTTTATGTTGCTAAATTTAAGAGGAATTTAATTTCTATAGCTTGTTTATTTAAAGACTCATATTTGGTTTCTTTTAATAATAAAGTGGTGATTCGTAAAAATAAATCTTTTATCTGTTCTGGATGGATGCAAAATAATCTATATTTTATCAAACCTAAGATGGATTTACTGCTTAATGCTGAGATGAATGATAATAATTCTAAAAGACTTAAAACTTCTCACTCTAATAAGACTTATCTTTGGCATTTGCACCTTGGTCATATTAACCTGAATAGGATTCAAAGATTGGTAAGGAATGGACCTTTAAGTCACTTAAAGGTGGGATCTAGAACTCAATGTGAATCTTGTTTGGAGGGTAAAATAACCAAAAGACCATTTGGGTTTAAGGGCAATAGGGCCGAAGGGGTTCTAGAACTTGTGCATAGTGATGTTTGCAAACTGATGAACATCCGGGTATAAGGAAGGTATGAGTACTTCATCACTTTTATTGACGATTACTCAAGGTATAGGTATGTGTACCTGATGCACCACAAAAGTGAAACTTTTGACAAGTTTAGGAAGTTTCAGGCTGAAGTGGAAAAGCAATTGGGTAGACCCATAAAGGCACTTCGATCTGATTGAGGTGGTGAATACCTTTCTAATGAGTTCTTAGGACACTTATTAGAGAATGAGATTTTATCCCATTTGACTGCGCCAAGCACTCTGCAGTAGAATGGCGTAACGGAGAGAAGAAATAGGACTTTATTGGATATGGTCAGGTCCATGATGAGTTATTCATCAGTGCCTTTATCCTTTTGGGGATATGCACTACAAACCGCATGTTATCTTTTGACCAACGTGCCTTCAAAATCGGTCCCTAAAACTTCTCATGAGTTGTGGACAGGCAAAAAGACATCCTTAAATCATATTTGCATATGGGGATGTCCGGCTCATGTCCTGTTTAAGGATACGAATAAGTTGGAAGTACGTACGAAAGTTTACGTATTTGTAGGATATCCAAAAGGTACAAAAGGGGTTATTTCTATAACCCAAAGGAAAATAAAGTCGTGGTTTCAACTAATGCAACTTTCCTTGAAGAGAGTTACATGGACGACTTTAAGCCTCGAAGCAAAGTAGTGCTTGAGGAGTTAAGGAGTGATCTAATCACTCCAGAGGTTCCAAATGAAACCGTTCCGATCAGTGTAGAAAGACCAAACGAACCCAAACAACAACCTAAGGGGCTTAAGAGTAGTGGGAAGATCGGGCGTCAACCTGAGAGGTATATGTTCAATGGTGAGGCCTTCTTAGCTAAACCAGATAAACATAACAGGGATCCTTACACTTACACAGAGGCTATGGAGGATGTTAATTAGAAACTCTGGACAGAGGCCATGAACACAGAGATAAAGTCTATAGAGACTACTCAGGTTTGGGAGCTTGTAGATCTTCCTAAAGGGGTAAAACCTATAGCGTGTAAGTGGATCTACAAGAGGAAAAGATGAGTAGATGGAAAGGTCAAAATCTTTAAGGCTAGATTGGTAGCTAAGGGTTATACGCAAAAGGAAGGAATTGATTACGAGGAAACCTTTTTGCCTGTGGCCATGCGTAAGTCCATCCGAATTCTCTTGTTCATAGCTATCACTCTCAACTATAAGTTTTGGCAGATGGATGTCAAGACGGCTTTTCTAAATGGCTATCTTGATGAGTCCATTTATATGGAACAACTAGACAGGTTCAAGGTCAAGGGTCAAGAGGGCAAGGTTTATAAGCTGCTAAAGTCAATTTATGGACTTAAACAGGCTTTTCGTTCTTGGAGCACAAGATTTGATAAGGTGATCAAGACTTATAGGTTCTCACAAAATGTGGATGAGCCATGTGTTTACAAACGCATTAAGGATGGGAAGGTAGTTTTTCTACTACTTTATGTAGATGACATTTTGCTGATTGGCAATGACATTGGAGCATTGTCATCGGTCAAATTATGGTTAACCAAGCAGTTTGACATGAAGGACTTGGGTGAGGCTAATTTTGTTCTCGGTATCTAGATTTTTGGGGATAGGAAGAACAAAATAATAGCTTTGTCATAAGCTAGCTACATAGATAAAATTCTCAAGAGGTTTGCAATGCAAGATTCCAAGAAAGGTGGGCAACCATCTAGGTCTTGAATTACTCTTTCTAAGAAAGACTCTCCAAAGTCTAAGGAAGAAAAAGAATACATGAAGATGGTGCCTTATGCTTCGGCAATAGGTAGTCTCATGTATACCATGCTTAGCACACAACCAGATATTTGTTATATGGTCGGGATTGTAAGTAGATTTCAGACGGATCTAGGACCAAACCATTGGGTTGCAGTTAAGCAAATTTTCAAGTACCTGAGATGGACTCGAGGTTATATGCTTTTGTATTCAGGTGAGGATTTAACTCCTCTAGAATATACTGACTCGAATTTTCAATCCTGTCTAGATTCTTGGAGATCGACTTCGGGTTTTATGTTTACTTTGGGCGATGGTGCCATTAGTTGGAGAAGTGTGAAGCAAGATTACACTTTGGATTCAACGATACATGTCGAGTATGTGGCAGCTAGTGATGCTTCAAAAGAAATAGTGTGGCACTACAAGTTCCTTAGGGATCTTGAGGTAGTTCCTGATATGGATAAGGCGGTATCACTGTACTGTAATAACAGTGCGGTAGTAGCTGATGCTAAAAAACCAAGATTTCACAAGAAGAGTAAGCATATTGATCAAAAGTATCATGTGATAAAGGACTTCATCGAGGGCAGGCATGTCACGGTGTACAAAATTGCGTCAGAGAACAATTTAGTTGATCCATTCACGAAGATACTTACTGGGAGAGTCTTCGAGAGGCATGTGAGAGCCATGGGGATGCGAGATTTGTCATATTTACTCACTTAGTGCAAGTGGGAGATTGTTAGACATGTATTCCCTAAAGAGTAAAAATGTAATATGTTTTTGAAGACACTTTTATTAATAAAGAATTTATTTGATATTTATATACCAAATCATGTCCTCTTTATGTTCATATTTGTTGAATGTATGTTAAGCAAACAATAGTCTAAGATTGTCGATCTAAACCTTTAAGAATTAGGCATATGATGGACAGATTATGCGGAAGACACGATTCTTAAGGTGACGGTCTGAATTATAAGATCCGCAATCGATGTAATAAAGTTGGGTGTTTTATTCATGTAAAGATTGTTATGTTGTCTATATCCCTATTGGGAGATGGTTTGTCTTGACCATCGGAGGTGGACTCTGTAAATAGAAACATTGGCGCATTGTCATAGGTGACGATGTGTTAGATCGGAACATAAAGTGAATTTATTTGGATTAATAATTCTGTCTCAGAAAATCGATTCACTTTAGACAATCATTTGTATTGTATCTTAATCTTGAGATAAATAGTGGGCCCGTTGTCTTGACTTGTATCTTTTGATATACCAAAGGGTGACACCCACATTTTAATAGTGGTATGCATGTCGGTACGTTGGAGGCACGACTCTTGATAGTGTAGACCTGTTATTCATAGATATGGAATCCATAGCTCCTCTTTAGGAGTAGCAATATCCTCTTATATGTGTTATCCTGTAATTGAAAAACTGAATCACTCAACCGTTTGCATACATAGGTGTAACCAAATGGTATATTTTCTTTGGATGGTAAGTTTTCCAATGGTGAGATAATGAAACGTAAGATAAAAATAATTAGGAAGATAAGACAGAACTTGTCCTTAAGCCGGTTATGGATAATCCTACAGGGATACGATACATTATGATATGTCATAGAGACTTAGCTATATGGGCTTCGTAATTTTATATAGTTCAAGAATGCAGCTCCAAGCTTTTAGTGGAGTAGCGTTGGAGTTGATAATTATAAAATGTATATCTAGGATATTGGGTTTCATAATTATCGGGAGCTTGAACTATATAGGTCCATTTGGTCCACTTTGCTAGCTCACAAAAATCCTATAACTATACGGTGTGTTTTTCTAATAATTTGTGACTTGTGTTAGATTTATCAAATTGGCTGAAATTTAGAAGAATCAAATAATTCATGTCTGTTTATTGGTTGAATTAATTTTGTGACAAAATTGATTCAAGATAAACTTGTTGAATTATCGGGATCAGATAATTCATCTCTTTTTAGCAATTGGATTAACTTTGAATTAATTCAAGATAAACTTGTTGAATTATCAGGAATTCATTTATTTTCCTAGAGATTATCTAGATAAAGTTGTTTTAATTAGATAACTTTTCTATTGGATTATTTGAATTAAAACTAAAGACTTTATCATATAAAATCTTGGGTAAAAAATAAAAGATTCGCTGAGATTTTTATTGACAGTTTGGCATGCCGATCCTCAAGTTTGGCCTGCCGATGGGGCAAGTTTGGCCTGCCGGTTAGACAGATCAGCATGTTGACCACACGATAAAAAGATCATGCGTTTTCATGCAGATTTCAATAGATATTGATCCGAATTTGATTCTGATTTGAATTTTGAGGCATTATATGATAAGGACTGACTCCTAGACCCAACCTCTATAAAAAGGAAGTGAGTCTTATTATTATTTAGATCAATTGAGGGATTAAGAGTGATAATCTGCTAGTGAGATCTGAAAACTTCCTAAGAGCTCTTGTTCATAAATCATAAACACTAGCTTTGGGTTCTCTCAATTGGTTGGAAGGAGAGTCATCTGGTGGAAGAGCTGTACGTGTGAGCCCATACTTACTCCGATCGTAGATAGAGAATAGCAAAGAAGGCTAGTTGGTTGAGGTCCTTCTAGAACGTTACTACTCTTCACTGATTGTAGAAGCTTTTCGGCACACAGAGGTTAGTAAGATCTGGTTAATTTATGCATATAGAGTGTCAAACTTGTGTTTTAAAAAATACTCTGATATAAAAAAGTTTTAAAATTCTGCTACGTACCATTTTTCCAACAATATTACAGGTAAAAATCCATATATTTTAAAAATATAACATGCATGACGTATATTTTAAAAGTATAACATTACATAATTTAAAAAACTAGCACATAAAATTAATACAAATTAGAGGTAAATCAATGTATATTAAAAGTATAACATTACATAATTTAAAAGACTAGCACGTAAAATTAATATAGTATAATATTGCATAATTTAACAAAATCTAACATATTACAATCCAATAGGATGCAATTCTTTGATAATCAGCTATATTGTAGCATTTCAAAACATTACAACTAACAAATTTAAATAAACTTTTAGACATGAGGAAATAATGTTTGTTTTTTTAATTGAGCCAACATTTTTTTTTCAAGCATATAAACTTTCCAAACACTACAAATGAGTATAAGTTTATATATTTATTATATTTTTGTGTGTATATATATTTATGTATGTATATGTATATATAATTTATACAATATTTAGTTCAGATTTCATGTATTATATGGATTGGGATATATTCAATCTATAATCCAATCTGTACATATTAGAGTAGAAAATTCCCAATCCAAACCAAATCAGTATTTTTCAAAATCCAAACTAATTTAGCATATTGATTGGATTGAATGTATTGAACAGACAGACAGATTTTATAAACTCCTCTAATTATTTCTATACCATAGTTACGGTTTTTGGGTGAAATCACTTTAGTAAATGGATTAGAATTAATGATTTGATTTAAGTTATATGATTTTAATTAGGATTTGAATTAGTGATTTGAATTATTATCTGAATTGATGTTTGAATGTGCATTTATAAGTTTTAACCTGCGTATGGAATAAAATTAAAATTTATGTTTGGAGAGGCAGTGAAAATAGTTTTTGATTTATTGACAAATCTAATAAAATCTTAATGTTAATGATCTTAAAAAAATACAAAATGATCTTAATTTATTCTTCTCTTCATTAGGAACACAATGAAAAATGTATCATCTTATTTGGAATCAAATGAAAAAGTTATGATTTTTTGTCAAATATAAAAGAAAAAATTTCAACTTTTACTGTAACAATGATATCCGAGTATCAAAAGTTTAGGAGATGTTAAAACTTTAAAAACTTAGATTCTTGATATTCAAAGGATTTAAATTTTGAAAAAAACAAATACGTATCTAAAGAATTTTTAATATTTAAATCTAAATTTGAACCTATTGAATATAAAACATACACAAAACAAACAGGTTCAAAGTAGTAAATCCCATAAGCACTTTGAATTAAATTTAATATTCAATTACAGTTGTTTCTTGAGACGAGAGATATGGTAACTATGAGCCCATAAAGTACTATCCCGTTGTTTACACGTATATTGAGTTATGGACACTTGTTGTGTTGTAGAATTTTTTTAATTTGGAAAGTTTCATTTTCTTGTTTATATTTGTAAGCGTGTTGTACAGTTATGGCGACACATGCTAAATGAAAACGACATGGCTGGTTATTTTTTGTTTCAGAATCAGGCGAATTTTATCCACGCTCCAACTCATCCGCACCAGCTTGCGGAAACCCCTTGAGTTAAATAACTTGCCTATAAAATAATCAATCGCCGATTGAAGATGGGTTTTAAAAAAAAAAAAAAAATTGGAAATAAGAAATACGATAGATTATCAGAGAAAGTCGATAGCTTTTGGTAGAAAATTAAAAATAAAATAATCTACAAATTTTGCTCCAATATCTAATAGTTAACACTTTGGCAGTCTGTGTCAGCATATGAGATAGTCGGTGGTTACGCTTCAACGTCTACTAAAATCTACTCTAACAGCCCACGTCAATAATTGTAATTAAAAAAATAATATTCTGTTACATTTCGTATTGACATCTGTTAGATTCTACTTTGACAGTTTATATCAATAACACTCAATAGTTTTTTGTTAAAAAATACAAAAAATATGATAATCTGTTTACTTTGAAATCTCATAAATTCTAATCTTATGATCGTTGTTGATAATTAGAATCAAAAGTGGTCATTAGTTTTGTGTTGAAAATTAAAAAAAAAAAAATCTAGTGGATTTCGTTCTAACAACTTCAAAATTCTACTTCGACAATTTATGCCGACAACCGAAAAAGATCAATAGTTTTTTAATAAAAAAAGATAATTTGATAATTTTGCTTTGACATATACTTAGATTCCACTTGGTCCATCTATGTAATCCAATAAATTCTACCTTAACATCTACTAGCCAGCGGCAGCCATTGGAGATGGTGCTGGTTGATAAGTTGAATCTGAGTTTATATTATAGTTGCCTTCCACTTATTGTTTTGTTAGTTTTTAAAGGGTTCTATTTGCTAAATAAATTCTGAGATGTGTTGATTCACAAACTAACATTATGTAGTGGTCATTTATATTCATGAGGTAAAAAAGAAAAAAGAAAAAAAATAGCATCCAAAAAAACATCGTGAGAGTTTTTTTTAACACAAAGAGTGGGTCCCATATAAGGGTAATAGACATGTGATCTAAAGTTGTATGCAGTTAAAGTATAGGAGCCTAACAACAATATTAACTTGGGAAGAGAATTCATACAACCTATTGAAGGCTACATGCCTGTCTTGTCGGACAACTGGTGTATAATTACACAAAAAAACTGGCTTTACCTCTACAGTGGGTAACTTGTCTTCTCACTACCTGCATCGTAAAGTTCCTTCAAAAATTTAGTTTAAATTTAAAGTTAAAACTAAAAAAATATAATATATGAGTATTTTAAATTATAATAATTTTTTATTTTTTATTATAATATATAAAAAATTTATATTGTAAAAACTTTGACTTGTTTTTTAACAAACTTCCTAAACAAGCCGTAACATATGTCATTAGTCTTGATCTGGGCGGCCACAAAATGAAGTGACGTATAAAATCTTCAAAAGGACAATAACGGACCATAGATATATTCTATTTTTTATAAATAAAATATTTAAACATTTATGGTAAATCAAATAAATAATTTATCTACAAAAAATATTTTATAAAGTTAAATATATCTAAATTATTTACTATAGACATCTTATATTACCATAAATATGGTAAATCTATTATTTACTATAGATATCTATGGTCAATATTTTTAGTTACTTGTCTCTTTCTCCAACAAACCAATCTCTTAAGCTAATTTCAACAAACTACAACAGATTTCTATCCAAGAACGATTTAGTGGTTGGAAAGTTTTGATCATGCATAAATATTTTGTAGTTCATAGGTATAACAAAGTAAGCTCAAAAAAATTATTGTTTATAGTGTCACAAGTATTTTATAACAATTAAAAAATAATATTTGAAAGAGTACTTTAACTCTCTATGCTTCAGAGTCATAAGTGTAAAGAAAAATATGCTAAAGTGTGTAGTTTGAACTTTTCTCTCAAACACCCTTTAAAGCCTAATTCCATTGCATTTCTCTAATTTTTAAACACATATTTTCCTGACACATTATTCTAAAACGTGAATCTTTTGTTTTGTTTTTTTTTTTTTGGCTCTAAAAACAATTGATTATTTTGATATATCTTGTATTTCTTTTTTTAGAATAAATTTTACAACTTTCCCATGAACTATGTCACTTGTATATATGAATATGCCCTCCTAACTTAAAAACATACTTGTTATGTGCTCTAAACTATTATAGTTCTCCATATTCATTCTCCAAATTTCGAAAAGTATTGTTTTGGACAACGTAACACTTTTTACCATCCATAGTCATTATATACTTAATATTTTAATTAAAAATTCCATCTAATTTATACATTATTGAAAATTTTAATGTTTTTTAAAGTCTCATTTAAACTACTGTTTTAAGATGAGTTTCTAGTTTTTATTACTTTAATTTCTACTAATACCAATATTTCCATTGACATTTTCTTAAAATTTGAATACCACCATTTAGGTGGATATCAATATTTTTGTAATTAAGCATAATATATACATTTTAAAACTCGAGCGACACGATGATACAAGTGATGTAAGTTTAGGACGCGGAATTTATAAAATTAATCATTTTATTTATTATTATTATTATTCCTATGTTTCTTTCCTTCATTCACAACTTTTGATTGTGAATAAGGTCAATAGAACCAAGTAGCCAACGAGACAAGAGTGTGTCTAACCCTTGCTTTATTGACTACTAAAAGAAAACCAATAATGATCCCACCAAACAGATAAAGACCGCTTTAATGCACTTCGAAGAGATATAAAGAGCCATAATTCAAACAAGAAGAGAGCCATATAGACAATGAGGGGGCTGGCCTAGTTGATTGTGATGTAGGGAAAGTACTTGCGGAACTCGGAAGAAAATCAAACAGTATCTTAGCTTATTAAAAAGTCCAAATTAATTAGCAATATTTTTTTAGAAAAAATTAACATCATTTTCCGTTGATCAAGCCTAATTGGTCCACTTTATTCTCAGGATTTTTTTTTTTTGGTAGGCTATGAAAAAATGACCAACTATTACGACATAGATTTTAATAGTTAGAACT
Source organism: Artocarpus heterophyllus (assembly GCA_025403435.1). Classification (NCBI taxonomy): domain Eukaryota; kingdom Viridiplantae; phylum Streptophyta; class Magnoliopsida; order Rosales; family Moraceae; genus Artocarpus; species Artocarpus heterophyllus. Next base: position 20,803,155 of record CM046345.1, on the reverse strand, counting down.
TCATGGGGTTTTAATAGATTGTAATATTTCATTTAATTTAATAAAATTTTTATTTGATCTGGCGGTTAAAAACTTTAGATTGACTAATGTACGGCTGACAACTGTACTCGATGTATGAAAGAATTGCGCCCTTTTTTTTGTTATATAAACCAATTGTTATTTAACTATTTATTATCAGTTCAATCCGGCCGTACCAACTTAAAAATACACCAACCAGCCGGACTGCTCAAAATGCACGAAACTTTAGATTGGCTTGTTCAAAGATTAATGTGTTATATATGTTAAACATACCAGCTGCACTGACCAATTAAGTTCTTTTCTTTTTCAATAAAAAAAAAAAAAAAGTTAATCTGTTTATTGGAAAAATTATAACATACAAGATAGATTGCAGTAAAATTATTAATTAAAGTAATAGTGATAGTACGTTATCTAATTACTTCAATCATAGCATAGTAATAGTAGAACAACTTGTGGTTGAGTGAAAGGTAATTGCGTGTGAAAGGCCAATTATCGCTCTTGGGCGAAAACAAGGGAAGTTTTTTTTTTTTTTTTTTCCTTTGTTGGACAAGGTTAAAGTAATTAAAAATTATACTAAAATGAAAACTACTCTAAAATAATTGGCAATTTATGACATGACACATATACATATATATATATATATATATATATATATACATACATGCATGTACATATATAAAAACTGACCTCTCCATGTTGAAGTGGATGGTAGGATCTTGTATGTATATGTTGTTTAAAAAATGTGAAGAACTCCAGCTTTTAAAATTTATCTGCAATTCTGAATATGCCAATACAAAATAAAAAATATTCATTTAATTGAAATTATTATGCTCTCTAACTGTATAATGTGCATTGACGAATGATTAATGATATTATTTGGGACCCCGTCGCATACTTGTCTTGACCTAACAACATTTAAGCTCTACCTACTTCGTTGGCAGAAAATTAAGTGTAGGAATCAATCTATATCTACTTGTAATTTGTTTAAGCACATCAGAAAAATGTTACACATAATGTATGCACACAAGTATTAAACTATAGTATATATACATGTGTATAAATATAATTATCCCTAAAGGACAAGGTGTTACGTAAGACCATAATATTATTGCTGGGTAATTATGTAAATTAGCTAGTCTTTGCTAATTCTACAATCCCATGAATCACAATTTGTTCTGGTTATTAATGACCGCGGGTCCTAATGCAGAAAGAAATTTTTTTTTTTTTTGGAAAAAAATAGAGAAATACTTATCTACATTAATGGAAGAGATATTTAAGGTTTCGTATAGGAGCGAACAGCGGGCGGTTTGACGGTTTTTAAGCTGGTGCGGTTCAGTTTTTTTGGATGGCGGGTTGGCGATTAACCAACCCGCAAACCGCCCATCACATGGCGGGCGTTTTCGGTTTGGTTTTGGGTGGTTGCGGGCGGGTGTAGGACGGGTTGAAGCGGTTTAGACCTATGCTATTGCCCAATGTAATTTTTTGGACTTTTTTTTTTTTAAGTGAAGAAAATTTGTAAAATATATAAGATGATAATACATCAAGCATTCCTAATAACAAGCAAGTTTGATGCCTAAAGACAGTGACCATATTCACTTGGAGTGTAGATAGTTTTAGGTTTTCTAGCATCACTACATGAGGTTTGCACACATTGTAATGAAGATGCCTAAAGTGAGTGCAGATAGTTTTATGTTTTTTTTTTAAATAAATATATAGGTAGACGGGTTCGGGTTGAACCTGCCCTAAAAAACTTAAACCAAACCCGCTCACCTGAATATATTGGTGGGCGGGTTGAACCTGCCCGTCAGTGAGTTGTTAACGTAAACCCGTTTTTTTCGAGATGAGCGAGCGTGGATGCGGGCAGTTGGTGGGTGCGGGGCGGTTTTTATACAACCCTAGTTTCATAGAAAAAAAAGAATCAACTATTACTCTAAAAAATAAAGAAGAAAAAAGAATCAGTCAGTCTCATCATACATGCTTCTATTTGAAAGAATAGTTGCAACAATCAGTTACAATTGTAAATAGTATAAAACTCTCATATGATACAATAAAAAAGCAAAAAATTGTTATACTATAAAACTTTCACATACTATAATTCTCAAATCGAAACTATTAGTTTCAACCGTTACTCCAAACGGCCTAATCCTCATCTTGTAGTTCAAGATTTTAACTATAATCAGACAGACATGCATGCAAATGCAATGTGTCAACGCTTGTCCTAGTCTTGAATTCAATTATTTAACACACTCGTTAACCTTTTTTTTAAGCTTTGTTTTTGAAAATACTTTAAAAAAAAAAAAACGAAGCTAGACTAAAACTGGGACAAGTCTTTTATTTTTCTTTTTCTTTTGCCTTTTCTTTTTGTGAGCGCAAGGGTTTTGGAGACAAATTTTGGGATTGAGAAAGGAATGGGTGTACTGATCGTGGATTTTAGACCAATTAATTAAGGCGAGGTGGAAGTATTTCCATGGGGGCGGGCGCTAAGGGAAGAAAGTCTAATACTTCAAGTTTTATAGTGTAGAACAGTAGAAGAAAATAGGTCTAGCATAGAGTAGGGGGAGGAGGAGCAGTTTTATTTAATTCAATAAGATTATAATTTTGTTGATAATAAAACGATAAAATTCAACCTAAAAAATATATTATATATTAAATTAAAGATTATAATTTTATGAATAATAAAATTATAAATCTATAAAGGATGGAAAGGATTTTTGAGAGGAAATGAGCCCCACTCTCGAAGCAATCTTTAAAATAGGGAGCCTTTTAGTAGCAGCCCTAGTTAAAAAATGGTGTTAAACATAATGGTGTAATCAGCTGCTCATCTGACATAGTTACCTTCAAATAAAGTACCTTTGGATGATACTCAGTTGTTCAAATTAATCTAGACGGTCGAAAATACAATGGAAGAAGGCCCGATATATATTCATAATGTGTTATATATTCATAATGTGTTTGATATAGTGGTGAGAATTCTTGGTTAAAATTATTTTTACTATAACATATAAGAGCTTACACTGTAACGATTTTTTTGTTACTATAGTATGTGAGAGCTTTACACTATTTATAACTGAAAAAGTAGTATAAACCATTTTTGTCAAACACATGGATAATTTGCTATTTAGGAAATTACGTAAATTAGCATTTGCTAATGCTACTATCCCATGAATCACAATTGCTTGTTCTAGTTATTAATTAGATGCAGAAAGAAAGAGTTTTTCTTTTGAAAAAAATTAAAGAAATACTAATCTACATTAGTGGAGGAGATATTGAAGCTTTTATAGGAAAAAGAATCATCTATTCAATCTAAAAAAGAGAGAAGAAAAAGGATTCCTTGTAGTTCAAGATTTTGAGTATAATCATATGAACATGCATGCAATGTATGCTTGTCCTAGTCTTGACTTCAATTAGCACACTCTACTTTTTTGCTTTTCTTTATTTTTTGAAAATACACAAAAGAAGAAGGTTGCCTAATAAAAATAATCCACGATTTCCTCAAACACGGTAAAGTCACTAAACAAAATAAACATCTACTAAAAAAAATAGAACAGAATGAAAGCGAATTTGTTTCGGTGACCTCGCCTATTGTCAATCTCTCGACCCCATTCTGTTCCTGTCTCTGTCCCAACCCAAAGCCACATAATCACAAAGTAAGGACAAAAGAAGAAGAGCAAATAAAATTACTAAAACAACCTTGCACCAAAACATGAAGGCCTCTTTCCCTGTCCTAAATAAAGCCAAGCCCTCGGCACTCCCATTTTCCAACTCCATTTCTCTCCTCTTTACCCAGCTTTATCTCTCTGTCTGCAACAAAAATGGCGCTAAACACACTCCTCTTCTCAGCCACAATAACCATTCTTATCTTCTCCTCTTTCTTGCCTTCACTCTCCCGCGACTTAACCAACACTCACCAAACCACACAGCTCCTCGACGTCTCTGCTTCTCTCAAACTTGCCCAAGACGTCCTCTCCTTCAACCCCGAAACCCTTAAACCCACCATTATCGACCAGGACCAAGAAGCTCTAATCCCCACCATCACCAACCTCTCTAAGCCTTTCACTCTCCTCCTCCAATCCCGCGACTCCCTCCTCAACTCCAACCACGAGGACTACCGCAGCCTCGTCCTCTCCCGCCTCTCCCGCGACTCCTCCCGAGTCGACGCCCTCAATCTCAAGCTCAAGCTTTCTCTCAACAACCTCAAGCGCTCCGACCTTCTCCCGTCCGACGACCAGATTCTTCGCCCCGAAGACCTCTCCACCCCCATCGTCTCCGGGATCAGCCAAGGCAGCGGCGAGTACTTCACCCGCATCGGTGTCGGACAGCCGACGAAGCAATTTTACATGGTCATCGACACCGGCAGCGACGTCAACTGGCTCCAGTGCGAGCCTTGCTCTGATTGCTACCGCCAGACAGATCAGATCTTCAACCCGAGCTCGTCATCATCGTATTCCCCTCTCACCTGCGAATCCTCCCAATGCGGCGCCCTCGGGACTTCCGGCTGCCGGTCGGGGAGATGCCTCTATCAGGTTTCCTACGGCGACGGATCCTTCACCGTCGGCGACTTCGTCTCCGAAACGGTGTCGTTCGGAAGCTCCGCTAGAACCATCGCCTTGGGATGCGGACACGACAACGAGGGTTTGTTCACCGGCGCCGCTGGATTAGTCGGTCTCGGCGGAGGTCAGCTGTCTTTGACTTCGCAGATCAAAGCGACGTCGTTCTCGTACTGCTTGGTGAACCGCGACTCGTCGTCGTCGTCGACTCTCGAGTTCAACTCGGCTTCGCCCAGCGACTCGGTTTTCGCGCCGATTCTGAAGAACAGGAAGACGAACACGTTCTATTTCGTTGAGCTTAGCGGAATGAGTGTCGGAGGAAATCCGATCTCGGTCTCGCCGTCTATCTTCGCCATCGACGAGTCCGGGAACGGAGGGATTATCGTCGACTCGGGGACGGCGATAACTCGGCTGAGGACTGAGATCTACGAGTCGCTCCGGAACGAGTTTAAGAGACTGACACAGGACCTGCCGGCCGCAAACGGCGTCGCTTTGTTCGACACGTGCTACAACCTGTCGTCGCGAACGAGCGTGAAAGTCCCAACGGTGTCGTTTCTGTTCGCTGGAGGGAAGTCGTGGGCTTTGCCGGCGAAGAATTACCTCATCCCCGTCGACAACTCGGGCACGTTCTGCTTCGCTTTCGCCGCAACGACGTCGTCTTTGTCCATCATCGGAAATGTCCAGCAGCAAGGGACACGTGTCAGTTATGACTTGGCGAACTCACGTGTCGGCTTCTCACCCAATAAATGTTAGGAATAAAATAATTATATTTGTCGTTAGTGGTTAATTATGTTTATTTACTTATTTATCCCTGATGAGAAACAGTAATTTCACTAAATAGGATTGGACAAGTCAAGTATTTAAATGTGAAAGGTTTCTGGGAAAAAAGAGAGCGACTTATTACTAGGTGGTGGGTGTTTGGATAAAAGTTGGGCCCAGCTGTTATAAATGATTAAATTTCTACCGTGTAAAGGTTTTTTGGCTGCTGCCTGCTGGTGGTGATGTCGTACGGGTGACAGATCATAATTAATAGAGTAAATTGCATAAACAAACAGTTACTCAATTTTTTAATGGACTTAAGTCTTTTTTTTTATTAATTTTGACGGAAGGATTTTTAAACTCTTGAGCCCTTCGACAAACTTAGTATCTTTCATTAGAGTTTGTTAAAAACAATTCAATGGCTTGTTTGGTTTGAATATTTAAGTAGAATATTTGAATAAAAATTTAAATTTTTATAAAAAAAATATTATAACAAAATGATTTAAATTTTAATTTAACGGATGAATGTCACATGGCCTAATTTTTAAGGGCATAATATAATATAAAATCACATAATTTTATACTTATCAAATAAAAAAAGAAAAAACAATTTAAAAAAAACAAAAAACAAGGAGCTGTACGGAGGGCTAGGAACGCGCACAAGCCGGCGGCCAAGCTGATCCTATCACTGAGCACTCCTCTGTCGACTCCGCTGCTCCTGCTCGAGGTGGCACGATGTCCTCTCTTCCCAAACGTTTTTGGTATTTGGGATTTTGCTTCACTCTTTGAGATGAGATTATCGATGTCTAATCTTATCTTGGGAATTTGCTTGAAATGGTGATCTAGGAAATTTTGACACTAAAATGCAAGAGGAAATTTTAATCATTGAAAGTCGTTGCTACACCGCCGTCAAGGGAAATTGGGTTGGTTAACACAATTGTTTTAGTTTGTTCCATTTGTTTGTTGAATTTCAATCTTAAATGAGACTTCTCAATAGGTACTAAATTGTTAGCTAATCTGGAATTTATTAAAGGAAACTACCGAGCAAAAAAAAATATATATACACGTCAAGATGTCGAGACCCTTGTTTAAAGGACGGTTGACTTTGTAAGAAGAAGGGAGATTGGGGGGTAAAGAAATAAACATTGACGGAGATGGGAAAAAAAAGAAAAAAGAAAAAAAAAGAGTTTGGGGATCATTTTGCAAATACTAATGAAAGAGGGAACTAACATCTAATTGGTTTAATTAGTAAGGGGTTATTTCGCTTAAGCAAGCAAATCGGGTTTGAGTTTTTGTAAATGCAACTGTCTGTGTTGAAAGACTCTTATCGTCTTTAGGTCTTTCAACGAGTTAACTGTAAATTAGTCAGGCTAAACCATCTAAACGTTGTGGGCCCTTAAAAATTCGAGCTGTAAAAAATAAAAGAGGGACATTTTTAGTAATTGCAAGTTCAAAAGAACCCACGTGAAACGGATATGCTTGATTTTGTTAAGTTTTAAGTTTGTTTGATAGAAATCTAATAATTACTAAGGACTCAAAAGAATTTAGAAATTATTTTACCAAAAACTACAAGCAAAAGACCAAAATGTCATATAATAAAAAAGACGTTACTCTAATTAATATTCATAAATGCGAACCGTAGTGCATTTTCACTTGAGTGGCATATACTGTAATATAGTTTCAACTCGAGGGTGGTATTAGTAAAATGAAATGAACATCTAATTACGTAGTTAAGGCTTGCATGTACGCCACGTGGCTATAACGGCGACGGTAATTTGGAATTTTGCGACTGGACATGGAGGAAGAATGCCGAGAATCTCGTGCATTTTTGTTTTTTAATTTTTTTCTCGTCCAGTGGTATTTTGTCCTCTAATTATTTGGATGTGGAATATGATAATATAACTAAAATGTATTTTCAAATTATTGGAGGGTTTTATTAGAATTATTTTTAAAAATTTTTCATTTGGGGATTTGTGCGGTGGTAGGGAACAGATCACGTGGAACAAGAACCCACAGGGCTGGCCATTGGGATTAAGACAATAAAGGTTGAGGTAGGGTCAGTGTTAGTTTGTGAACACGGACTTTTGTGACTGAGGTCTTTTCTTGGGTCCCATCTTTTCTCTTGGGAGCCGGTCGTACGGTCCACCGTGATTGTCGGCATGCTCTGACCCTCCGATATTTTTCTTGCGTTTGCCTTTTTTTTTTAATACAATATTAACGTTGATAAAAAAAATTTCAAACTCATTACTTTTAACTTTAAATAATATAATATTTTAAATAGTTATACTAAAAAGTAAATTATTAATATAATATAAAACTTTTACTTATTATAGTTTATAAAATTAAAATTTTAATTACAACCAAAATGTTAATGTTCTCAACAATTAAACTTGATTATCTATTTGCATTTGAGTTCTACCTTTAAAAAAAAATCTAAATGTGTCCATATAATTTATCATAATGCTACAAATACATATGTTCATGTTTAAACTAATCAAAAAATACCCTTTTAATTTTTTAAAAGAATTGAAAACAACCCTTTAACTGGTCGCATAAAAAATTCTCTTTCAGTGGTCAAACTTTAAATCGAGAATACCTTTGATAAGCAAAAATATTATTTAAAAATAAGTTATTTAAAAAATGAAATAAAATTATCTCAAAACTATAAAATTTCAAAAAATAAAAAAAATGAACTAGTCTCCCTCTCTCATCCATTGATTCGGCAATTTATTCCAACAACTTACCGCCACTTATAATCAATTTACTCTGATCTTCAATCTTACTTTTTATATTTATTTTTTAAGTTTTAAATTTATTTTTTAAAAAAATTTTAAATAGTTTTGCCAAAGTTTTGTTTTAGATCCACTTCGAATTTACTTTTTAAATAGCTAATGTTTAAATAATATATATATCCTTTTAAAATACTTAAATACTTCTTATTGACTTTTTTTAACAATTTAATTTCTCAAAGGGTTGTTTTTTTTTTCTCTTTTAAAAATTAAGAAGACATTTTTTAATTAGTTCAAACATGGGAAACATTTTTGGTATTTTGATCAAACTTGGGGAATATTTTTAAAAATTTTCCCAAAAGTAATTGATGTCCTATATATACCTATATATATATATATATATATATATATATGAAACCTTTCTAAAAAAATAATTTTGTTGTCATTATTATTATTGGAGAATTCTTATGGTGGAAAAGGTGATTTTGTTTTATTGATGAAGCACAATGTTTTGGTCTTTGGATTAACTTTGAACAACGTGATTTGCAATTATCCAAAAGTCAATTTGGATTAACTTTTTAGAAAGTTAAGAAGTTAATTTAACTACTTAAACACCCATATTTCATTAATGGAGCATACATTCTCCACCTATAAAAATTACTTATTATTCTTTAGAATGTTCCATATGAAACTTTGTTCTCCCATCCTTGGTTAACCTATTAAGATTTAGTCCCTTTTTCATAATAAAGAAATAAATCGGTCGGTAACAACATAAAACTTTCTACATTCAAAGTCTTCTATTTTCTTTACTTGACAAAAAGAAAAGAAAAGGCCCAAAAAGGAGAAATCTTCTATTTCCTATAGAAAGGGCAATTATAAAAGTAGTCCTTAACATTTTGATTATTTTAAAAAATAATACAACTTGATCTTTCACATTTGAGTAACTATGGTGAATTTTACCTCTGATTCATTAGTCTCATGAGGTTGATGGAGAAATCTTTTTAAGTACCAATATATCCTAAAAGAAATGAGACCCACCAGGAAGTTCAAATTAAATATAGAAGTATTTAACTATTAAACGAGTGCCAAATAAACATGAATCTAAAAACACCACCTCTAAACTTTCCTCCTAAGGAAATATTGTTGTTCTCACAACAAATAAAATAGTTTTTTTTTTCATGTTTTTCAAAATTCAAATAGTACTTTATAATTAACAACATTTGTAAGGACTACTTTAGACGTGCAATAAAATGAGCCAACGTGGTATTTGTAAAGAAGTTGTTGTAAGGTTGTTCTTTCAAATAATGGAAACGCTAGGGGTTAAATTGTTAATTACAAAAAACAAAACATGTCTCGAGTCCCCACGATTCATCCTTGCTACCATCCGTCAGCAACCACTATCAATTAATTTATCATATATCTATGCATTATGCTTTCAAATTCAGAAACAAGTTTCTTTCGTTGCCGCAAAAGGAAACAAAAGAAGAGGGGTGGGGTGCCTTCTTCATAAATAAAATGTTTTTATTTGATAAGATCAAATGATAAATCAAAAATTACAATTTAAAACATAGCGTTTCTATTAAAGTGGTATTGCTATGACATTTATGCTATTGCTTATTGGTTTAAAAGGTTCGATTACAAATTCTAGTTATGACTTTTTTCCCACTTTCAACTATAACTTTAAAGCGGGTTTTTGTTTAATGATTCACGGGCTTCACTTTGATGGTAGATGTTGAGCCAATCTCTTTCAACTCCCGGTCACTCCCTTTCTCTCTCTACAATTTCTTGAAAATGATGTAAGAGGTTTACAGCTTGTAATGTCTTTAATATTAAAGTTTACAACCTTACCCACTCAAATCCTCTCTCCAAATTTTGATGTTCCAAATGAGACTTAGGGGGTGTTTGGCAGTGGTTCGCACCACAATCTCAATTATGAACAGGGTAAAACTCTTACATGCTACAGTAACAATAAAAAATATACCACAGTATAAAACTCTCACATACTACAATAAAAGTGGTTCCCACCACTGGTTTCCACCACCCTTCCAAATACCCTATTAATCAATTATATTATGATACATTATTTAATAAATAACATGTAAAAATCAATTAAATATTGTTTCAAACTTTTTAAATAATGTGTCATAATATAATTAATAAGACATTATTTAAGACATAAAAATTAGACAAAAGATTTAAATCCTATACGTTTATTGTTTAACCTATTCCACATTGATTAATTCAAGGACGCTGATTAGCTCCCTACTTGGTAGTTGGTCCACTCATCAATTTTGGCGGGGTAGTTATTAATACTATTAATGGGCGGTCAAAATTATGGGCAACATATATTAATTTTCCCTTGTTAAAAAAAGAAAAATAATTAAATATTGTTTTCCTTGAAAATTTGAAGAAATAAGTTGTTAACATATAAAAAATTAAAAAAGAAGGCAAAAAAAAAAAAAAAAAAAACCTCCACGCTGCTGCAGCGTGAAAAGAAAAACAAAAATATATTTTCCCCTTGCAATGAGGATAACTTAATTATCAAATCCATGGGTGCCATGATGTTTGTTAATTAATTAGTTGAGATTATGATTAGTACTTGGGTCATTGATGGCAAGGATCTAAAAATTAGGTCAAAACTGAATGGGGCCATTTCCTTTTTTTTTTTTTCCCGCCTTCTTCAAGGATAAGCTAAGTCCTAAAAAGGGTTAATGAATAACTAGATCGGGAAAGTTATGTATTTTTATTTTAGTGTTCAAATAGATTACAATCTTTAGGGGGGCAAAAAAAGAAAAAAAAGATAACATGTACACCAATGATGCCACATAAAGTGTGCCCTCTTTTTCTTAGATGACATATGAAAAGCAGGAATATCTTCTAGTATTGAGACAAAATCATACAATGCCATTAATGTGCTTCATCAAGGCACTTCAACAAAATGCTTTTCTTAATTATATCTTTTGTTCCACTACGTACTCTTATGCACCACCAATGGGTTTACCCAAAACCTACTTCAGCAAGCCTGAGTGCTCTATGATGGTAAATTAATTCCTTACCAACAAAAGCAATATTTACGCACCTCCAGCCTGACGTGCAATGACCTGCTTGTGTTATGAAGCATTGCCCAAAAAAGTACATTTACGATCCTCAAAAGAAAAATTTACATCATGATTCCTTGTGTTTTGTTGAATTAGCATATTATAATTTAATATTTAAATAATATCTATTTTTATTTGACTGAAAAAAAAAGAAGCAATCCTCAAGTATCCGACACGTCTGTTTTTTAGGCTTAAAATGACCTTTTTTTGTCTTTTCAAATAAAAACTGCGGATTATTTTTTCTAATAAGCAGAATCCTAAAACAACAAAAGGAAAAAAAGCCTTTATTTCCTCTCTTTTTTTTTTTTTTGAAAGAATGATTAGGGTTTTCAATTTGAACAAAGCTTGTGCCGCTTACCACATGAATTATCGGCAGCTAATACGGCTATTTTTGGCGACTTTTGAGTTTGACCGTAAGACCCACAATTAAATATCTTCCTCCTATCACATACCACATAATATGGTAAGAGATACAAGTGGTGCCCCATCCTATAATGCTTTTAGATTAAATGTCAAAACGAAATTTAATGACCCACAAATTGGCCTCATGCTTGAGGCAATGTTTTAAAGTACGGACTAATGCTAAGTTTTTGTTAAGGTCAACTCTATCGAGAAGGACATTGGGATTATACTGATTTGATATTATATAAATATTGAGGTCACATGATTTATTAGTCCGATTTAGTCATCCAAAATCACGAGCCCCGCTAAGAGGCTCCGCATTATAGAGCTCGCGGGGCTCTGCTCAGGGACAGGGGGAGCCCCAACGTTGGGGATTCAACAAGAGTGTTTGAGAGCAAAGTCATATTGTACAGCTCTCATACGCTAAAGTGTAAGATAAAGATATGCTGTTTAAGTTTCAACTTTAAAAAACTAAACACTCTGATCATCACCCTTTATGGGACCCAACACTAGGTCACATTGAGCCCGGAGCTCTATATGCGGAGCCCAACAGGGGTTTTTTAAATAAAAAATTACATGTTATGCTCACTTTTAAACGATTTTATTTATGCCACACTTGAAGAAGTTGTGTCATACTACCACATATATTATCTGTTTAAGTTATACCACACTAAAATATCTATGACATTTATACAAAAAAAAAAAAGAAGTAGGTTTTAAAAGATGTGGCTTATGAACATTTCCCCCTATTAAATTAATACTTATCTCATTGGATACACACGCATTTTAGGTCCTGTTGCATTAATTGTAAGACATGGTTGTTGCATTTCTCGTGGATATATTAATAACACCCGCCAAAGTTTATGATATGAATTGATTCAGCCACAAATTAGGTAAGGCTTTAAAAACACGGCAGAGCGTTAACGGAGCTGATGGAGGACATTAATTTGACTTAGAAGAAGAAATTACATAGTTTTCCCCATACCATTACAAAAGCTCTAATTGATAACCCGCAACTTTGCATTCGGTCATAACATAACAGTCGGTTGGTACTTGATAGCATAAAGTCATCGCATATTGTGAACGGAAATTCAAAAAAACGTTAGGTCAAAGTAAAATAATGATGCAAAAAGAAAATCATCTATGGATACACTTAAATCTAATACACACGAAATTTTAGTCAATAAACAAAGCAATCTTTTTGAGAGACTATTTGATGCAAGCAAAGCTTCTTTAAGTCAAAACTTAAACCGTCACCCAATCACTTTTAACAAAAGTGAACACGTCGAAACAGTTTCTTTCAATCACGAAAGTGGCTTGGTGAGGCTGGTGGCTAATATTACTTTTTTTTTAATCGTCAAGTGAGCGTTTCAAAAGCTTTCAAGGGACTTGCTTTTTGCCTCAAAATTTGCGTGCAAGCATTCAAGCAGAACTGCTTTTTCTCAAATGAATATTATTTTTTTAAATTTTTTTATATATAAATGTAACTGCTACTAGACACCATTTTTTCTTCAAAGGAGAAAAGCCCATAAATGATGTAACTGTGACATCTGGTTTTTTAATGGGGTATTATGATAATTAAATTAGTTATTAGTATGTTAATTAAAATTTGTTTCGTCTAAAATTTATTTCATGTTATTCATTTCTATTTATGTTTAAATTTTTTTAAATTTTTCTATATATATTTAGTACATTTATTTAAATGCCATTGGAACTTTTAATTATTTACAAAAATCGCATTTTGGTATTTTGTGTCTAAAAGTCTCCAAAGAGACTCATTTTTTCTACCCTCTTTCTTTTCTTTCTACATCCTTAGTGACACTCTCTCTGACACTCTCTCTTTCTTTCTTCCTTCTCTTTCTCTTTCTTTTCTTCTTCTTCTTTACATCCACGGTGAGGCAAAACCAGGGAGATCAAAAGGAAAAATTCAAGCGACTGTTATGAATCTAATATGATTAATGTTAATTATAATACATGGTGGATTGATTCTGGTTCTACAATCCATGTTACCAATTCCCTGCAGCAATTACAAGACCTGTAGAAGCCAGTGGGAAGTGAGCAAAGCATCTATTTTGGAAATAAGATGCGCTCACATGTGGAGGCTGTAGGAACATGCAAATTAGTTTTAAATAGTGGTTTCATTTTGTATTTGGAAAAAACATTTTATATTCGTAGTTTTTGTGGAAATTTAGTTTTAGTTTCTAGATTTATATCGATTGGATATTCCTTTAAATTTTCAGGATCTTCGTTCAGTTTGTTTTATAAATATGATTTTATTAGATGTGGTACATTGTCTGATGGTCTTTTTCATTTTAATTTATAAAATGATGCCAATTATACTACTATGCACGTTCTTGAAAATGTTGGTATAAAGCAATGTGTTATAAATGATGAATCCCCTATGTTGTGGCATCAGAGATTAGGACATATCTTCATTGAGAAAATTAAGAGATTAGTAAATGATGGAGTACTTAGTACTTTAGATTTTACTGATTTTGATACTTGTGTGGATTGCATTAAAGGCAAGCATACCAACAAGTCAAAAAAGGGTGCCAAGAAGAGTTTTGATTTATTGAAAATCATACATACATATATTTGTAGTCCAAACATGGACACGTACTCTCAAAGGTACTTCATCTCTTTTATAGATGACTACACACGATACTTGTATCTCTACTTACTTAACAATAAAAACAAAGCATTAGATGCTTTTAAAGTCTTTAAAGCGGAAGTAGAGAAACAATGCGGAAAGCAAATTAAGATCATGAGATCAGATAAAGGTGGAGAGTACTATGGTAGATACATGAAGAATAGACAAGCACCTGGTCCATTAGCTAGGTTTCTTTAAGAACGTGAGATTGTTGCCTAATACACTATGCTTGGTTCTCCAGACCAGAATAGTGTAGCTGAAAGAAGAAATTGAACATTATTAGACATGGTGCGGAGTATGCTTACTAGCTCTAAACTTTCTGAGTTCTTATGGACTGAAGCTCTTAAGATGGCAGTGTACTTATTGAACTGAGTTCCAACCAAGGCCGTCCCAAAGATGTCTTTTGAGTTATTCAAAGGTTGGAAACCAAGTTTGCGACATATATGCATTTGAAGATGCCCATCAGAGATAAGAGTCTATAATCCACAAGAGAAGAAGCTAGACCCAAGGACCATAAGTAGATAATTATGGGTGAGGGACTAAGTAGTCACATTTATGGGTGAGGGACTAAGTAGGATAAGTTATTCAAAGGCTAGGCTAATTATGTAGGTAACAAAGAAAATGGATAATAAGGTTCAACGGGGTAACTAGTGATTAAATGATGTTAATGGTAGGCTTGAAAAGCTCAAACGGTCCAAAAATGGCCTAAATCATATCCTTAATGTTGTGTAGCCTAGGATTCGCCTCAAGTGATTATCAAATAGGTCCTAGCGTTCATTTGAGATCAAAAATATCACTTAATTAACATAAAAGTCCTCTAAGTGTAGAATACTTAGGTGATCAAGACGTGAGTGCTCAAAGTGCTCAAATAATCACAGTATGACAAACAAATCAGAAGAAAAACAAGGATAGACCAACAATAATTATTATCCCCTAAAAGCCATATTCAATTTCAACCATTGTCTTATCATTGGCCTCCTATGATTCAAGCTAAACAGTGCTCAAACAACACAACTTTACTATCCTAATTACTATCAAATGCAAATAAAAAAAAAAACAAAACCTAAACTAAAACCTAATTAAACCATAATGACTGATTGACACACAAAAAAAAAAAATATAAACAACACACCACCCCCAAACTTGAACAATATATTGTCCTCAATGTAAAAAGAAAACAAAAATGAGAAAGGAAAGAACACTCCCTAAGCTGAAGGTTGCGGCAGCCTATTCCTCATTGTCCTCATTCTCTTCATTATCTTCATTGAAAGCAAAGACTGTGAGAAAGTTATCTAAGTTCATGTTCAGATGCATGGCCGTGTGGTTCATTATCTGTGCCAGGTTGTAGATATGGTTTTAGTTTTTGATTTTTTTTTTTTAGCAAGCTGAGCACCTTGATGTCCCCTGGAGACCTGGGACCACCACAAACAAGACTTACATCATGATTAAGTTGCAAAATAGACTAAAACTAAAAGAAACAACTAACAAACTAAAGAATATGATGAAAACTAAAACTAAAAAGGATAGAGAGCTTGGGTTGCCTCCCAAGAAGCGCTTGTTTTATAGTCATCAGCCTAACTCTCAAAGAAACGCTCGTCAAAGAGCGGCTTTCGCCCATAGTTAGTGTCAAACAGCACCACATATGGGTCTTGGTTGTAGATGCCCTCAAGATTGACGAGATTTAGAAGTGATTCGCACATAACACCAACAATAGATGTCTTCAAATGATATGCTTTTGATGGGAACTTCATTATTGGCTCGAGCTTGAACAGGGTGAGATGTGATGGTGGTGATGTCCATGGCCAACATGAATCGATTAGTTCGAGCTTGAACAAGTTGAGATGTCTTCAAATGATATGCTTTTGATGGGAACTTCATTATTGGCTTGAGCTTGAATAGGGTGAGATGTGATGGTGGTGATGTCCATGGCAAACACAAATCGATTAGTGCTCTATATGTTGGAACCATTGATGAGCTCAAATCAACAGTCATATGCGCTTCTATATCTTCCAACGACCCTCATGGCTTCTCCTCATATAGGAATTCCTCTAATAACCCTTTTATTTGCTCTTCCCTTTCCTTTTGGCTATCCATTAGCATGCTCGTGATTTGTTCTTCACAAAAGTCATAGTTTTGGATAGACTCCTCTTGATTTAGCAAGTGTAAATCGTTGTTGATCGAACAAGATCCCAACTCAGCAAATGGTTGAGCTAACACAACTTCAAAGGGTTCTTGTTCTTCATCTTGAGGTTCTATTTCCTCAAGAGGCTCAAATTCTTGAGGTTTCACACAATCATCATCGAACAAAACCACATCCTTTATCATTTCATGGTCACTACAAGGATTTAATGTTGCAACTTCCTTCTTTAGATGACTATCTAAAATTGTGCTCTTTAAATGGATTTGTTCATCAAGATATCGCCTAGAGTTAGAGACTTCATGACTTCCCTCAAGAGTGGCCTTCAGACTATCTAAAGCAACCTCCAAAGGTGTCTTCTCTTCTTGATATTGTCTACAGGATTGTTCCATCATGTTGGGGTGGATATTCCATGAAAGATTTTGGTGCCTCTCCCAACAGAAATTATTCATTGAAGAATTCAAATGCCAATGATGATTAAAGGCTGTTATATCCTCCAATAAGTAGTAAGCTTCATCAATAGTTCTTGAAAAGAAAGAATGACCGTCAGAAACTACGCCTTTTTCCACCCAATCTCTAGCTTCAAAATGCAATCGTTCAATAAAAAATTGGAGAAGTGCCCACTTTGGCAAGTTGTGATGTGGATACCGCTCAAGCATATCTTTAAATCACTCCCAAGTCGCATAAAATGGTTCTATATGTTGTTGGGCAAAACTTATAAGGATATTCTGATGAAACATCATGAAGTTCCTTGGAAAGCAAATGACTTAAAGAAAAAATTAGAACAAATAAAAATGAAATAAAATGAATAAAAAAAAATGTTCAAAGTAATCTTAGAGCTACTTGGTATCGATATTAACTACATTAAACAACAATCCCCGGCAACGGTGCCAAAAACTTGTTGCAAAAAATCTGCAAGTGCACAGAATCGTAGACAAGTAATAAAGAGTGAGTAGAGTATCGTTCCCACGAAGATTGTGTTAATCTAGCTAAGTACCGAAATTAGTTAACTCTAAAATTATTTGAACAATCAAATATAAAATAGAAAAATAACAAAACAAAAAAAAAAGATAAATGAAAATCTAAACAATAAAAGACTAGGGCATCCGATTTCACCTAAATTAATCCTACTCAAATTATCTAACTTAATCAACTGATGTTTACTCCTATGCCAATAACGAATTTCTCTTAGGTAGTCATTAATCTTTCTCAAGCATTAATAATTTATCTTAGTTAGCAAATTTCCTACATCTCTGTGGAAACTCTAAACTTATCGAGATTCATTAAGAACAAGAAATGCATAGTGTTACACAAGTCTCATAGATATCTCTATCCTATGATGATCTCATGGCATTCAATCATGGTCTAATTTAATCATCACTTCTCAGCCTCAAATTAAACCACATATCATGCAAAAGGTGCGCAAACTTTTACAAGCATTAAGATTAGATTAAATACTCAGCATAGATAATGAATAAACATTGAATTGAATTAAATTAAACAAAAGTAAACATTCATAATCCGGCTACATCGTAGCCCTAGAATAGAGAAAATTAGTTCCTAATGAAACTAAAAACAATCCTAAATAATCTCTTAAACATGATGAGTGAAAGAAAAGAACTCTATTTGGATGCGAAGATGGTTTCCGTCTCTGGGTTGCACCGTTCTTCTTCTCCAAAGCAGTGAGTTCTCCCCTCTTGTTTGTAGTTTTCCTTTGTTGGAATTCGTCATCCAACCCTCTATAATGTTCTATTTATAAGCTAGGGTTTGAAAGGGTAATTTTGGAACGAAATTACATTAAAATTTGAATTGGGATCGCAATGGCGCCTAGGCTCGATTTTCTGGCGCCTAGGCGCCAAGATTGTAGCGCCTAGGCGCTATAGTTGCTGTGGCTTCTTTTTCGAACTAGCGCCTAGGCGCCCTCTTTGTGGCGCCTATGCTTCAAAGTAGCGCCTAGACGCCAGGATTGTAGCGCCTAGGTGCTATTGCTGGTTGACCTGATGGCACCTAGGCGACCAAATTATGGCTCCTAGGCGCTATGCTCTCGGGTCTTTTTGCCTGAAAATTCATCTTTAAGAGTGCCTAGACGCCCAGAAGCTGGCGTCTAAGCTCCATTTTGTTCTCAAGTCCACTTGTGCTTATTTTCGGTCCGTTTTATCCCGCACTTTGCTATCATGCATCATTTTTCCTCAAAACCTACAAAAGAACATAGAACACTATCAAATTCTTATAAATTGCTCAAAACTAACAAAAATATTAAGTGAAAATCATCTAATTAATTAGCCTAAAACTAACTTATCAATGGTCTAAGGGATACAGATTTTATTGTCCATATCATAGTACTAGATTTGTGGAATCAAGGAATGCAAAATTTCTTGAGAATGACTTAATTAGTGGGAGCGATCAATCTTGGAACACTGTTCTAGAGAAAGATCATATAGATGCTCAACCGTTCAATTCATATGATAAAGTGATTGTTGTATACAACATGCCTAAAATTCAAATACGTGATGAACAACAGCAAGTCATTCAAGTTCCATAGACCGCTGATCAAGAAATAGTGGATCTAGCTGAACAACAGATATAGGAACCTATTGAACAGCCTGTTAATAACATGCTCCTCAGGAGAATGTTGAATCAATGATGAGACTTAGAAAATGCACTTTTTTTAACGTTAAAATCAATCATTTTGCATTAATATTTCTCGTAAAACTCCTCAATTATAGCAATTTAGTGATAAACAGTGCTTTGGTGTCTTATTGTGAAAATGTGTTTAAAAATGTGTTTTTAATGTGTTTTTATATTTAATAATATTTTTGGTAATTTTTAGAGTCATTTTGGTGTGTTAAATATGTGCTTAATCTATAACTAGTTAAAACCATAAAATTTATGTTATGTTGTTTTATTTTGAGTCTTAATGTGTTTGATAGTATGTTTTAAATTTGTACATATGTTCTATAGTATTTTTAGTAATTTCTAAACATATTTTTCAGCCTTAAAAATCATATATGTGCTAAACCAAAAGAGATTGGAACTTTTTCCTAAACCGAAAGAGACTAAAACTTTTATAAGTTTATTATTAGTTTTGTGTGTTTTAATGTAAAATAAATATTTTGTTTGTAAAATAATTTATTTTAGTGTGTTTATTTTAGATTTGAAATCTAGAGGAAAAACAGAGCAAATCGACACCAAAACGAGCAAAATTGGACATCAAAAACCTCAAAAACCAATTAAAAATTCAAGTTTATCTAGAAGCAGCCACGTGGCGGTTCCAGCCCTCGGATCAGCCGTCGAAGCAATCTTGTCCATCCGATCTTAGCCGACCGTCAGACCTACGCCAGCCACGCGTCAACAAACAGCGGGCATCAGCACTGACTCGTCAGCGTGCCCCACGCGCATTCGGAACCCTGTCCAATTCTGTGTCCCCGTGATTACGCAAAGTTGCCTTCTCAACAATACGATATGTTGAAAATGACTAATCCAACGGTCTCTGTTTTTGAACCCACCTGGCCCACGAACCCCACTCAATCTCTCAAATCTTGACGGTTCGATTACGGAAGTAGCGCCTCGGATCGTGTCCCACTAAAACTGTCAGCCCGTGTGTTACACTAGAAAATAAACCAAAATTTGCATCCTAACGAGTTGAGAACAACGTGGAAAGAGCAAAAAAAGTTGAGAGAAAATGCCAGATTCTCTCCAAATTTTTCAACGAAGCTACAGTGAGAAACATTGCTGTTTATGTAAACAGTAAGTAAACTTTGCCTATAAATACCGAGGCATCAGCCCGGTTTTGGAGAGCCCTTCTCGCAGTGTAAAACATTGCCGTTTAAATAATCAGTTTATATTTTAGTTTTTTTTTTTTTTTCAGTGTTTAGTATAGTTTTTTGTAAAATATTTTCTAGTTTATATTGTAAAAATTATGCCTAATAATATTAGTAGTACTTTATTAATTATGTCTTTTTAATTTCCTTTTTAGCTAAAGGGAGAGGGGAAATTTTTGGCAAAATTACCTGAAATATTTTTTATTTTTCTTAGTTTTCTAAGCAGTTGTAATGCCAAAATATTTTTTTAGAAAACTTAGGATTTCAATATTTTCTTAGCTAGAACTTTGCCAAAATTACGGTTTTGATTTATCGATGACATAGACTAGCATGGATAATGCTTGGGAGGACCTTTATTACTAGACTGGCATAGATAATGCTTGGGAGGACCTTTATTAGTTGTAGACAGAGAATGGCTCGGTAAATGCTTAACTTATTATCTTGGTTGTTATTTTAGGTAAGTTATGTTGAAATACTGCCTATTTATTAAGTTATGTTTTTGCTACATTATAGACATGAAATGACACAGCAAATGCTTGTAACTCTTAATTTATTGTCGACATAGGATGCTATAGTGTATTCTTAAACCAACTAATAAATAAAAAGAAAAACTAAAATATATTTAAGATAATTGCCAGAACGGAACCTTTAAACCTCAACCCTGATATTATTGTTGTTTTATTTCTTTGAATTGTCGTCGTTACTTTGCTTAAGTTATTTTAAATTATCTGCGCTTATTGTTAAAGTTTCATTTTAATTTTGTTTGCATTTATTGTTATTAAAGTTCTAAATTGTCAAAAAATCAAAGCATGTGAAAAATGTTGTAAAAATGTGTAAATATTATAAATATATTTTGTGAATAATAAATATTAATCCTCATATTTTTCAGCTTTAATAAAAAGAAAAAGTTAATATAATATACGTACTGGAATTGAATAAAATCCTTCCAAGTGGGTTCGACCTCGGATTCACCAAGTAAGTATTACTTGAGACGACCTTATACTTGGGGTTATTTTAGAGTGCTTTAATAGACGCGAGATCAAGTTTTTGGTGCTGTTGCTGGGGAATGGTATTGCTTTTAGTGCAGTATATTATTGTATAATGTATTTTTTTCTTTTTCTTTTATATATTATTGACTTTTCTTTTTCTATTTTATTTGTTTTTTTTGTTAATATTTTCTATTTTGCAGCTGTTAAGTTCTGTTCACGTAGAAATCTGCATGTATTTTCTGTAAGTTACTATTTGTGTAATAGTAGTTACTGTTCACGTCATTATTTTACTATTCAAAAAAAATTTCAAAAAAAATAAAAAAATTCTAAAAATCATAAAAATTTTATTTTCTTTCTTTTCTTTTGTAAAATATTTATTTTGCTAGTTTTAGGTTTTTAGTTTAGAAATAAAACTTCATAAAATTTTAGATTAGGTTTTCCATAATACTTAATAAATAAATTGTGTTTTTGTGAAAAGTATTTTTTGAGAAAGTTCTATTCGGGGGCTGATACTGGTTTAGAATTCTTTCCCATAACCAGTTCACTTTTAGAGATTCTCCCAACACCAGTCATTCTAGGAACGTTGTTCTGACAAGGAGATTGGTTTTTAAGGAGCCTTAGCACCACCAATCTTTCTTGGGGACATTCTTGAAAAATATAATTCACAAATTCTACAAAATCAATAAGGCAGATACTTTTCATTCACTACTTTATTCTCCCTGAGTAAAGAAAAGCTTAGTATCTGTCTATAAAATTTTGTAAATATTTAAATAATTTGTATGCCAGTTTAGTTTCGTGAGTCTAAAAATCATAGGTTAGTTAGGAAAAGTTTAGAAGCACCTTTAGTCTCTATTGTGTTTTCGAATTGACCAAAAATGGCTGATGATGAAAATGTTCATAATGAAAATATTAGTAATCAACAAATCATCAATCCTGTTGTTCATTCAATGAGAGATTATTTGCAACCACCCCATGAATCCACTCCACCATGTTTAGTTTTACCTCTCAATGCCCATCACTTTACGTTTAAACCTAGAATGATCAACTTTCTTCTCAATTTTCATGGCTTAGAATCTAAAAATCCATATATGCACCTTAGAGAGTTTGAAGATGTTTGTGCTACCTTCACTGACTAGGAAGTTTCAAATGAAATTGTTAAGCTGAAGCTTTTTCCTTTTTCTTTAAAAGACAAAGCTAAAACTTGGCTTACTTCTTTAAAACCTAGGTCAATAGGTACATGGCAAGAGATGCAAACTAAGTTTTTGAAAAAATTCTTTCCAACTCATAAGACCAATGCTTTGAGAAAAAACATTCAAAATTTTTCCCAAAATGTTAAGGAAGTCTATTTTCAATGTTGGGAACGATTCAAGGATTTGTTGAATTCTTGCCCACATCATGGTTTTGAAAAATGGCGTCACATTAGTTTCTTTTTGTTGGAAACAAAGTGTGCAGCGGAATTTTAAAAATTTTTCATCAGAGTAATTTCCAAAACACAAGTTTGACATGTTATATGTATAAATTAGACAGATCTTACTAACCTCAGTGTGCCGAAGAACCTCCGCAATCCGTGTAGAGAAGTAATGTTCCAGAAGAGCCTCAACCAACTGGTCTTCTTTGCTATTCTCTATCCACAACCGGAGTGAGTGTGGGCTCACACGTACAGCTCTTCCACCGGTGACTCTCCTTCCAACCAATAGAGAGAACCCAAAGCTAGTGTTCGTGATTTGTGAACAAAAGCTCTCAGGGAGTTTTCAGATGCTCACTAGAAGAGTATCACTCTTAATCTCTCAAATTGATCTCTATTGATCTGAGTAAATCATGAGACTCACTCCCTTTTTATACCTATTGGTCCTGGGGTCAGTCCATATCAGATTAGGTCTCAAAAACTCGAAACAGAATCAAGTTCGAATCAATATCTGATAAGATCTGCGTGAAAAACGCGTAATCTTATCTCCGCTGATCGGCAGGCTGAACACTCTGATCGGCAGGCCGAATAGGCCAGTTTGGCAGGCCGAACACGTCATTCGGCAGGCCGAACTCCCGAGAAAAAAATCTCCGCGAATCTTTTATTTTTCACCCGAGATTCTAAAGAATAAATCTCAGTTTTAATTCAAATAACCCAATAGAGAAGTTATCTGATCAAAAAAAACTTTATCAAGATAATCTCTACGAAAACAAATCAATTCACAATAATTCTACAAGTTTATCTTGTTCTAATTTGTCCAAAATTAAAACAACCGATAAACAGACAAGAATTATCTGATCGTAATAATTCAACAAGTTTATCTTGAACTAGTTTCTTACAAAATTAATTCAACCGATAAACAGACATGAATTATTTGATTCTTACAAATTTTAAACCAATCTGATAAATCCGACATAAGTCACCAATTATTGGAAAAGCACGCCGTGTCGTTACAGGATTTTGTGAGCTAGCAAAGGGGACCAAAATGGACCTATAAAGTTCAAGCTCATGATAATTATGAAACCCAATATCCCAGATATACATTTCACAATTATCAACTCCAATGCTACTCCACTAAAAGCTTGGAGCTGCACTCTCGAACTTTATAGAATTACGAAGCTCGTGTAGCTAAGTCTCCATGACATATCATAGTGCATCATATCCCCATATGATAATCCATAATCGGCTTAAGGACAAGTTCTATCTTACCTTTCCGATTATTTTTATCTTACGTTCCATTGTCTCACCATTAGAAAACTTACCATCCAAAGATAGTATACCATTCAGTTACACCTATGTATCCAAATGGTTGAGCGCTCTAGTTTTTCAATTACAGGACAACGCATATAAGAGGATATCATTACTCCTAAAGAGGAGTTATGGATTCCATATCTATGAATAACAAGTCTACGCTATCAAGAGTCACGCCTCCAACGTACCGGCATGCATACCACTATAGAGATGTGGGAGTCACCCATTGGTACATCAAAAGACACAAGTCGAGATAACGGGCCCACTATTCATCTCAGGATTAAGATACAATACAAATGACTGTCTAAAGTGAATCGATTTGCCAAGATAGAATTATTAATCCAAATCAATTCACTTTATGTCCCGATCCAACACGTCGTCACCTATGACAACGCGCCAATGTTTCTATTCACGGAGTCCAACTCCAATGGTCAAGACAAACCATCTTCCAAAAGGGATATAGACAACATAACAATCTTTACATGAATAAAGCGCCTAACTTTATTCCCTCGATTGTGGATCATGTGTTTTATACCATCACCTTAAGAATCGTGTCTACCGCATAATCATCCCATCATATGCCCAATTCTTAAGGTTTAGACTGACAGTCTTAGACTACTGTTTGCTTATCATACATTCAACAAATATGAACGTAAAGAGGACAATATTTAGTATATATAAATGAATAAATTCTTCATTGATAAAAATGTCTCCCAAAATGTATTACATTTTTACTCTTTAGGGCATACATGTCTAACACTTTTATGAAGGTTTAACTCCTGAAACCTGTCAACTTGTTGAAACAATGTATAATGGAGAATTCCTTGATAAAGAACCTGATGAAACGTTAGATTTTCTTGGTAATTTGGCTGAAAACTCTCAATATTGGCAACATAGTAATTCTGAAGGCTCAATTAGATCTAACCTTGCTAATGCTCAAAGAGAGGTCTATCAACTTAGTCAAGAAAATGATCTAAATGCTAGGATTGCATGTTTGGCTAAAAGGGTTGAAGCCATGGAACGTAGGAATATCCAAGAACCCAAAATTGAAATTTTGTGTAGTGTTTGCCAAACTCTAGGACACTCAACTTATGAATGTCCAATTTTTAAGGAAAAGTCCCATGAACTGGTGATTCACAAAAATCAATTGGACCTAGTGAGAAAGCCATTTCGATCTCCATATTCTGACACATACAATTCACAATAGAGAAACCATTCTAATTTCAACTGGAGAAATGATTAACCACAACAGCAATTTCAACCACCACCACCACCACCTGCACCATAAGATTCTCAAGGTCGTCCACCATTTCCACAACAATCTCAAAATCTACAATTTCTATCAAATTCTCAAAATTTTCAAAGGCGTCCACAAAATTTTTTTAAAAATCTCCAATCTCGAGTCAAAACTCTTGAAGACACTTTGCAATATTTCATTCAAGCTCAAAAATCATTCATTCAAAAACAAGAAGTTCATAACACTTGCACTTGTTAAGACATTCATGAAATTAAAGAATCCATTTCTAAACTCACTTCTTCCCTTCGTATTCAAGAAAAAGGAAAATTTCCTGCTTAACCTGTACATTATCTATCTACAAATGAAGTTGCCTCTTCTAGCTCACAATCACAACAAGAAACTGTTAATTTTGTCACAACTCTTCGAAGTGGAAAAGCTGTCGATAAAACTAATCTTTCAAAAGATCAGAAGGTTAATTCAACTTTGAAAAGTGATGATAAAATTAATAGTGATAAGGAAAATTTTGAAAAAGAAAAGAGTGTTTCAAAAGAGAAATTTGTTCCAAAGGTTTCATTTCCTCAATCTTTGCTTTTAAAGGAGAAGTTTGACAAAAATGCTGAAATTTTTGAACTGTTCAAATAAGTCAAAATTGACATTCCATTTTTAGATGCAATCAAATAAGTCCCATCTTGTGCTAAATTTTTGGAAGATTATTATACAATTAAAAGGAAGGATAATGTGACTAAAACTACATTTTTAGCTGAGAATGTTAGTTCCATCATTCAATATGATTCATCATTGAAATACAAAGATTCTGGTTGTCCCACAATTTCTTGTATCATAGGAAATACTCAAATTGGACATGCTTTGTTAGACCTTGGTGCTAGTGTCAACCTTTTACCTTATTCTGTTTATCAGCAATTAGGTTAGGTAAACTAAATCCAACTTTTGTCACACTTTAGTTAGATGATCGATATGTAAAAATTTTGTGAGGTGTTGTTGAGGATGTGTTAGTCCAAATTGATAAATTTTACTACCCAATAGATTTTATTGTTTTGGATACACAACTTGTCGCAAATTCAAATGTGCAAATTCCTGTAATTATAGGTCGCTCATTTCTTGCAACTTCTAAGGCTTTAATTAATTGTAGAAATGGAATACTAAAATTGTCTTTTGAGAATATGATTTTAGAATTCAACGTTTTTAACATGGCACAATTACCTCTAGAAAGTGTGAAGTGAGCTTTGTTGAGAGCAGTACTTCTGGAACATTTGTTGATCCTTTGGCTTATTTGGCTAATTCTTTTCACTCGAATGTCCCACCCAAAGTTGAAAACCATCCTATGAATGTTTTTGTTGACCAACCTCTTGAAGCTGAAAATTCAAGTTTTGAACCTGAATGTGAAAATAAAGTTTTTGAAAAAGAACCCAAGGATGAGGTAATGGGTGACACTATGAATGATCTCATGTATGATCTCATGGATGAAGAAGAATTTCAGCGAAGGTTCTTTGCAGCTGCTGGCAACTTAACTTTTTAGGAGTGTTGTCTTTTAGGAAGGTTCAGAGCATCTCTTCCAACAGTCATCAACATTGACGATTTTGATTCTGATTCTGAAACCGAAATCATAGTTATAGATTAATGTTTGTATTCTTTTTATGTTTTTGTTTTTGTATGTTGTATCTTTATTTTCTTTGTTTTTCCTAAAAATCAGGAAAATAATTTCAAAAATTCATTAAAATGACAAAAATTATAGAGGTTATAATCAACATGATTAGTTGATATTTTGTATCAACGGCCTCTAGAAACACATTTTAATGGAATGATTTTCAATGAATTTTTCTAAATTTTAGACTTTTGTAAATAATTTAAAAAAACATAAAAATTCAAAAATTCAAAAATTCAAAAATTCAAAAACACAAAAATATTTTCATTTCTTAGTAATCTGTTACGTTACTTTTCTTTAGCCCATTATCGATGTGTATTGTGTCGCATGTGTCTATACAGTCTCCCCTGTGTCTAAACAGTAATCCACCCTTTGTCTATAAAATCTCTTACTGTGCATTTAAGCTAAAAAAATCTTTGTTTTTTTTTTTCTCTTTCTAAACTTCTCATTCTCTCACTCGAATTCTCTCTGTCTTCTCGCTAAAATTCCTAGAAATTCTCTAAAACTATTTCAAAGTTCTTCGATCTTTCAAACACTTTTTCCAAAAAATCTTCAATATCCTTTTCTTCTGCTTCCACAAAAATCTCCCCAATTCTCTCTCAAAACTCTCTCTTAAAACTTTCAATTCACTCTCAAGAATCTCAATTTCTTAATCATGGATCCAAAATATGAGCACTTAAAGAAATATTTGCCTTCACTTTCTTAAAGAGAAATTAGAAAGAAGTATAAAACTAGAGTCACTCATCTTTGGGTACTTTCACGTTTTAAACTTCCTACTAATATCAAGATGTACATCCAAGTGATGTAAATAATGTAGGTTTGCTTGGTATGGATACAAGTCTATGTGCTAGAAAAAGAAGAGCTCGTCGTATGGAATCGAAATGTCATAAATGTTCTCGTCAAACTTGTTCTGGAAAATGTCCCTCACCTGGTCTCGTATCTAGAAATAGAGAAGATAAAATTCAATTATGTAAAAATGGTCTTAGGAATGAGAACTTAGAAGATCTTCGAGTTTCTCTTAAGTCCCATCCAAGTGGATACATTTAGGGGGCTATGAAACAACTCTGGTCTCAATTTCATACAGAGAAATAACGTCTTGAAAATCTGACACTAAAAGACCCAACTGTTCAGTTTACGGGAATGTTGGATGAAAAGCAGACCCAAGATCCTTCTATTTTAGAACAAGGTTTGTAAAGTATTTTTCTTTGTTTCTTTGTGTGTCTGTCTCTTAAAAAAATCATAAAAAAATAAAAAAAAATAAAATAAAAAGTTGAAAATTTATTCGAGATATGATCATGGTTTTAATGAAGAATAATTAGAATGGCTGAGTAACAGAATTTCTAGAAACACATTTTGATGAACAAAAGTTTTCTTTAACTCATTCTCGACTAAAATTTCATCAACAAAAAGTTTTTTGTTTTTTTGTGTGATTTTTATAGTAGTTGTTTAATAATTGTGATTGTACCATTTATCTTTTAATAATAATAATATTTTGACTTTTCTTCTTTTGTCAGATGCATAATTTTCTTCGGTAGGTATTTTGTGTGTCGTGTAAGATAAGCTTTGCTTCAATTTTTAAAAATTTAGTCCCATTTGTCAAAAGTTGTACAATATTGTCTTGTTTGTCAAAAGTTAAATAGTTTTATTGAGTAAAAATTTTCAAAAACTTCTACAGTTGTGTCACATTTATCTATCTGTTCTTATCTGTTATCGTAGTTGTTTTTACCTAATTGTACCTAATGTTCTCCTTAGGAGATTTGTAAGATTTGTAACATTTATCTATCTGTCCTTAGGTGTGTATAAAATCCCTTTAGTGCTTAAGTTTTCCTCAAAGAAGATTTGTAAGATCGAGTCAATCTAAAAAAAAAAAGAGTCTCAGTCTTAGTAATTATTATGGATTCCTCGTCCGAGTCGTCTTTAAAGTTTAACAATATTTGTGTGTTTTGCAGTTCTAAATCAGGAAAAGGTATTGATTACATAGAAGCTGCATTTCATTTAAGTTATGTCTTGGCTAAGAAAAAGATAAATCTTGTCTATGGAGGAGGTAGTCTAGGTCTAATAGGTACTGTTGCTACTAGAAGTCATTTTGGAGATAATGGAGCTTTAGGTATTATTCCAGGTGTCTTTGCTCAAAGCCGTTTATGTGTTCCTACCATTGGTGTTGAAAAAATAGTCGTAGGTATCCCTGAGCGAATAAGAGACATGGAGTTTGCTTCTGATGCTTTCATTGCTTTACCTGGAGGTTTAGGAACTCTAGAAGAACTTTTTGCCATTGTTAGTTGGAAATTGTTAGGACTACACTCTAAACATGTTGGTTTGTTAAATATAAATGGTTACTTTGACAGTTTGCTTAGTTTTTTTGATCGTGCTGTGGAACAAAGATTTCTTGAGGAGTCAGGAAGAAATATTTTTATCTCTGCCCCTACTATAGAGGAATTGCTCAAAAAAATACAAGTCATTGATCCCGAGGCAGACACTACAACATCAAAGTTCTGCGAAAAGCGCAAACGAGATTTGGATCTTTCTCTTTAAACTCTATCTCTTTTAGTTTTACTTACAACATTATTGTCTGTGTTTTTGTTTTCAATAACCGCTCTTGTAAATATATATTGTTACTCTTCCTGCTTAATCTTGTTAAACATTGGGAACAATGTTCAATTTAGGTTGGGGGAGAGGGTTGTGTCAATTTTTTTTTATTTTATTGAATCTGAGACTAGTTTTAAAAACCAAGTGAAAAAAAAAACTTTGAAAATAAAAAGGTGTGCTGTTTGTAAAACTTTAAGATTCATGTGTTCCTAAGTCGAGATGGCTGAGTGAAGGATTTGTCTTAAAACGCGTCTCAATAATGGTCTGAAAATGAAGTCCTTTGTGTTTGTAAATTCTCATTTTTTCATCTTTTTTTTTTGTAGCGTGCAAGTTTGAAAATGGCTGAGGTAAGGAATACTTAATATTCTTAAAACACATCTTCACCTTGGTAGAAATAGCTAAGTAATAGAGTGACTAGCATTCTTGAAACGTATTTATACATGATTGTAAAAACTGTGTGTTTGTGTTGCATCTGATTGTTAAAAAAACAAAAAAAAATTCAAAAATCTAAAAATATTTTTTTTTCTTCAGTGATTTATCTCTTGTCCAATGACGATATCAAGATTATAGCATTTTCATGACTTAAGGTTAATTTTAAATATTATTAAGTTTATGTTAGTTTCTTTAGTTTGCCTTATATTTAAGTTGAAACTTTCCTAAAATTTGAACACTTAATCTTGCACTATGATTTGTTATATTAATTTAGAGACTGTTTATGTTAGTATAATTTGGTTTATTTTTATAAAATCTTATAACTTGTTTAAATCCCTCTTGAGGCGAAATCCTAGATAACACTAAGTTATAGGTATAATTTAAGCCATCTTTGGAATGTTTGAGCCTTTCAAACTTACCTAAATATATTCTACACCCCTAGTTACCTTGATGAGCTTAATATTTCCAATTTTTCTTTGTTACCCACATATTTAGCCTAGCTTTTTAATAAACTTATAATCCTTTTCTTTTACCTTTCACTCATAAGGCATTTGTTCTTTCAAGTGTAATCGGGTTTATGCCAATATTATGGGAGGTTGGGATAGGTTAAGAATATCTATTACATCTATAAAATATGTAATTTTATTTACTTTTTAAGTTTGTTATGTTGTAACTCTTCAATTATTTTTTATTTCAGTAAAAAAAAAAAAGAAAAAAAAGAGAAAAAAAAGAAAAAAAGCAAGTTAAATAAAAAGTGGTTGGCAAATGAAATTTCTTTTCGAGTTTGGGGTTGTAAACTTTGAGAATTAGATTGTACATTTTAAAGATTCAGAATTTTTGTAAGTGTCTTATGGGTGAACTAAGCCTAAAATATATCTTCTATCCTACCTTTGACCCAAGCCTTACATTACAAGCTGAATAAAGTCCTAAAGGTCTTTAACAAGGTGTTATTCTACATTAGTAGAGAGAGGGGTGAAAAACAAATTTATAAGAGTTTATCTAAATAAATTAGGTTATATTAATGTAAATTTATCTGATTAATATGCATTGATTAGTAATAGAAATTCACACACACACGGGAAAATTTATCCTAAATATTTGACATACTCTAGAAATGAATCATAACTTAATTAATATTTACATTTTTACTTTGAGGCAAGAAAAATGAAATAATTCCTAAGGAAAAGCAGTGAGGAATCACCAGCTTTTCAAAAATTAAAAATCTTTTGTCTGTTTTAAGTTTTATCACTTTAATTGCTTGGGACTAGCAATAAGCTGGTTGGGGGGTGTGATGAGACTTCGAAAATGAATTTTTCTTGACGTTAAAATCAATCATTTTGCCTTAATATTTCTCGTAAAACTCCTCAATTATAGCAATTTAGTGATAAACAGTGCTTTAGTGTCTTATTATAAAAATGTGTTTTTAATGTGTTTTTATGTTTAATAATATTTTTGGTAATTTTTAGAGTTGTTTTGATGTGTTAAATATATGCTTAATCTATAAATAATTAAAACTGTAAAATTTATGTTATGTTGTTTTATTTTGAGTCTTAATGTGTTTGATAGTATGTTTTAAGTTTGTACATATGTTCTATAATATTTTTAGTAATTTCTAAAAATATTTCTCAGTCTTAAAAATCATATCTGTGCTAAACCGAAAGAGAATTAAACTTTTATAAGTTTGCTATTAGTTTTGTGTGTTTTGATGTAAAATAAATATTTTTAATAATTATTTTGTTTGTAAAATAATTAATTTTAGTGTGTTTATTTTAAATTTGAAATCTGAAGAAAAAACAGTGCAAATCGGCACCAAAACGAGCAAAATCGGACATCAAATACCTCAAAAACCAATTAAAAATTCAAGTTTATCTAGAAGCAACCACGTGGCGAGTTTCCAGCCCTCAGATCAGCCGTCGAAGCAATCTTGTCCGTCCGATCTTAGCCGACCGTCAGACCTGCTCCAGCCACGCATCATAAGAACGGCGGGCGATAGCACTGACGCATCAGCGGGCCCCACGTGCATTCAAAACCCTGTCCAATTCGTTGTCCCTGGGATCGCGCAAACCCTGTCCAATTCGATATATTGATAATGACTAATCCAACGGTCTCCGTTCTTGGACCCACTTGGCCTATGGACCCCACTCTATCTCTCAAATCTTGACCATTCGATTATGGAAGTAGCGCCTCAGATATCGTCCCACTAAAACTGTCAACCCGTGTGTTACACTAGAAAATAAATCAAAATTTGCATTCTCACGAATTGAGAACAGCGTGGAAAAAGAAAACAAAGTTTAGAGAAAATTCCAGATTCTCTCTGAATTTTTCAGTGGAGCTACAATGAGAAACGTTTAAAAATTTGTAAATAGTAGGCAAACTTTGCCTATAAATACCGAGGCATCAACTCGGTTTTGGAGAGCCCTTCTTACAGTGTAAAACACTGCTGTTTAAATAATCAGTTTATATTTTAGTTTTTTTTTTATTTCAGTTTTTAGTCTAGTTTCTTGTAAAAATTATGCCCAATAATATTAGTAGTATTTTATTAATTGTCTTTTTAATTTCCTTTTTAGATGAGGAGAGAGGGAGAAATTCTGGCAAAATTACCTTAAATATTTTCGGTTTTTCTTAGTTTTCTAAGTAGTTGTAATGCCAAAATATTTTCTTAGAAAACTTAGGATTTCAATATTTTCTTAGCTAGAACTCTGCCAAAATTATGGTTTTGATTTCTCGACGATATAGACTGGCACGGATAATGCTTGGGAGGAACTTTATTAGTCGTAGACAAAAAATGGCTCGGTAAATACTTAACTTATTATCATGGTTGTTATTTTAGTTAAGTTATGTTGAAATGTTGCCTATTTATTAAGTTGTGTTTTTGTTATATTATAGACATAGAATGGCACAGTAAATGCTTAGTAACTCTTGATTTATTGTCGATATAGGATGGCATAATGTATTCTTAAACCAACTAATAAATTAAAAGAAAAACTAAAATATATTTAAGATAATAGCCAGAACGAAACCTTTAAACCTCAACCCTGATATTATTGCTGTTTTATTTTTTTGAATTGCCGTCGTTACTTTACTTAAGTTATTTTAAATTATTTGCACTTGTTGTTAAAGTTCCATTTTAATTTTGTCTACATTTATGGTTATTAAAGTTCTAAATTGTCAAAAATCAAAGTATGAAAAATGTTGTAAAAATGTGTAAATATTGTAAATATATTTTGTGAATAATAAATATTAATCCTCATATTTTTCAACTTTAATAAAAAGAAAAAGTTAATATAATATACGTACTAAAACTGAATAAAATCCTTCCATGTGGTTTTGACCTCGAATTCACCGAGTAAGTATTACTTGAGTCAACCTTATACTTGGGGTTATTGTAGAGTGCGTTAATAGATGCAAGATCAACCAACATTAAGGAGATCTACTAGAGAAAAGTGATCGACGATACCTAATGACTATGTTGTGTATCTACAAGAGTCTGACTGCAATGTTGGAGCAAAAAATGATCCTAAAACATTTTCACGGGCCTTGAGTTCTAAGGAATCTGACTTATAGTATAATGCCTTGAATGAAGAAACAGATTCTATGGCATCTAATAAAGTCTGGGATCTCATTGAGTTTCCTGAAGGTATAAAAGCCATTAGATATAAGTGGGTCTTTGAAACGAAGAAAGACTCAATGGGCAACATAGAGAGAGATAAGGCAAGACTTGTTGCCAAAGGATTCACTCAAAAAGAAGGAATCAACTACACAGAGACCTTTTCTCTTGTATCTAAAAAGGATTCTCTTTGAGTCATTATGGCATTGGTTGCCCATTTTGATTTGGATTTGCATCAAATGGATGTAAAAATGGCCTTTCTCAGTGGTGATCTAGAGGAAGAGGTTTATATGAAACAAACAGAAGGATTTTCCTCTATTGATGGTGAGCATTTAGTCTATAAGCTTAAGAAATCTATATATGGATTGAACAAGCGTCTTGTCAGTGGTATCTGAAGTTCGATAATTTTATATCTTCATTTGGTTTTGAAGAGAATATCATAGATCAATGTATATACCAAAAGGTCAATGGGAGTAGGATTTGTTTCCTTGTACTATATGTGAATGACATATTACTTGCAACTAATGATAAGGGATTGCTATATGAGATGAAACAATTTCTCTCAAAAACTTTGATATGAAGGATATGGGAGAGGCATCTTATGTCATTGGCATTAAGATACATAGGGACAGATCTTGAGACATTTTGGGTTTGTCTCAAGAGACCTATATCAACAAGGTTCTAGAGAGGTTTCGGATGAAGGATTGTTTAGCAAGTGTAGCACCCGTTGTGAAGGGTGACAGATTCAATTTGAACCAATGCTCGAAAAATGAGCTCAAACGGGAACAAATGAAAAACATTCCATATGCTTCAGTTATTGAAAGCCTAATATATACTCAGATCTACACAAGACCTAACATTACATTTGCTATGGGAATGTTTGGCAGATATCAAAATAATCTAGGCATTGACCACTGGAGAGCTACAAAGAAGGTGATGAGATACCTTAAAGAAACTAAGGATTACATGCTCATGTATAGGCGAACTAATAATCTAGAGGTGATTAGATACTCCAATTCATACTTCTCTGGTTGTGTTGATTCGCGAAAATCAACATCCAGTTATGTTTTCATGTTTGCCAATGGAGCTGTATCTTGGAGGAGTGCCAAGCAGACTTTGACTACTACCCTACTATAGAGGCCGAGTTTGTTTCATGTTTTGAAGCTACTACGCATGGTGTATAATGGAAGAGTTTCATATCGGGCCTTAAAATTGTGGATTCTATTTCTAGGCCATTGAGATTGTGTTGTGACAATCCAGCTGCGGTATTTATGGCCAAGAACAACAAGAGCGGTAGCCGAAGTAGACACATCGACAATAAGTACTTGGCTATAAGAAAACGTGTTGAAGAAAAAAAGTGGTTATTGAACATGTTAGCACAGAGTTAATGATTGCCGATCCTTTAACTAAAGGCATACCACCAAAGATTTTTAAGGATCATGTAGTATGAATGAGACTTGGTTCCATGATGCGAATTTCATTGTACATACATTTTGTTATTTTTATGAAACTCTTTTTCAGTTATGATGTTTTCTCGTATTTAGTTGTGCACACATTCAGTTATTTTGATAAAAATTAATTAAGTTGGACCTAGAATGAACATAGGGTTTATTCATTAAGTTATGTTACCATTTATGAGTTAGTATTAAGGGCTATAATGTACTGTAATACATGGAAGATAATACTCATTCTAAGAGAACCTATCATCATAATTCATGTGTTTATTCCTTACGTTTAAGATTGGTTAATTTTGGTTATCTAGAAAATATATGCGGACCAAGTGTAAGAATGTTATTTTAATTTATTTATTATTCTTTATTTTATTTTTTAAATGATAATAAATAAATAAAAATAAATTTAAGTGGTCCAATATATACTATTTTCTAAAGGGTGTCAACCAAAGGATATCTCTGAATTGTTATAACGCTTTAAAAAAAAGGCCTTATTTTAGAGATGCCTTTTAACACACCCTGATGGTGGGTGTTTATAAATATCATGTAAAATCTAGAGGGTCTTTAATGTCAGACGTGTATGCCCTAAAGAGTAAAAATGTAATATGTTTTTGGAGACATTTTTATCAATAAAGAATTTATTTTTTATTTATATACCAAATTTGGTCCTCTTTACGTTCGTATTTGTTGAATGTATGTTAAGCAAACAAAAGTCTAAGACTGTTGTTCTAAACCTTTAAGAATTAGGCATATGATGGACAGATTATGTGGAAGACACGATTCTTAAAGTGACGGTCTAAATCATAAGATCCGCAATCAGGGGAATAAAGTTGGGCGCTTTATTCATGCAAAGATTGTTATGTTGTCTATATCCCTAACGGGAGCTAGTTTGTCTTGGCCATCGGAGGTGGACTCTATAAATAGAAAAATTGACACATTGTCATAGGTGATGATGTGTTAGATTGAGACATAAAGTGAATTGATTTGGATTAATAATTCTATCTCGACAAATCGATTCACTTTAGACAATCTTTGCATTGTATCTTAATCTTGAAATAAATAGTAGGCTCGTTATCTTGACTTATATCTTTTGATGCGCAAAAGGGTGACATCCATATTTTAATAGTGGCACGCATGACGGTACATTGGAGGGATGACTCTTAATAGTGTAGACCTATTATTCATAGATATGGAATCCATAGCTTCTCTTTAGGAGTAGTTGATATCCTCTTATAGGCATTATCCTATAATTGAAAGACTGGAGCACTCAACATTTTGGATACATAGGTGTAACCGAATGGTATACCGTCTTTAGATGGTAAGTTTTTCGATAGTGAGATAATGGAACGTAAGATTAAAATAATCAGGAAGATAAGACAGAACTTGTCCTTAAGCCGATTATGGATAATCCTATAGGGATACGATACATTATGATATGTCATGTAAACTTAGTTATTTGGGCTTCATAATTCTATATAGTTCGAGAGTGCAGTCCGAGCTTTTAATGGAGTAGCGTTGAGGTTGATAATTATGAAATGAATATCATGGATATTGAGTTTTATAATTATCAGGAGCTTAAAGTATATAGGTCCATCAGGTCTCTTTTGCTAGCTCATAAAAATCCTATAACGATACGACGTGCTTTTTCAATAATTGGTGACATATGTCAGATTTGTCGGATTGGCTGAAATTCGATAAAATCAGATAATTCATGTTTGTTTATTGGTTGAATTAATTTTGTGATAAAATTAATTCAAGATAAACTTGTTGAATTATCAGGATTAAATAATTCATAACTGTTTATTGGTTGGATTAATTTTGAATAAATTAATTCAAGATAAACTTGTTGAATTATCAGGAATATTCATTTTCCTAGAGATTATATAGATATGATTGTTTTAATCAGATAACTTCTCTATTGGGTTATTTGAATTAAAACTAAGGCTCTATCCCAAGAATCTCAGGTGGGAAATAAAGATTCACAGGGATTTTTTATCGGAGGTTCGACAGGTCGATCTTTAAGTTCGACCTTCCGATTGACGAGGTTCGGCAGGCCGATCTGCCAGTTCAGCCTGCCGATCGAGCGATAAAAATATCACGTGTTTTCACACAGATTTTATCAGATATTAATCTTGATTTGATTTTGATTCAAATTTTTGAGGCCTTATCTGATAAGGACTGACTCTTGGGCCCAACCTCTATATAAAGGGGAGTGAGACTCATTGTTTTTGAGAATAGTTGAGAAATCTAGAGTGAGACTCTGTTAGTGAAACTCTGAAACTCCTCAGAGAGCTATCATTCACAAATCACAAATTATAGCTTTGGGTATTTCTCTATTGGTTGGAAGGAGAGTCACCTAGAGAAAAGCTATAAAACGTGAGCCCACACTGATTCTGATCGAGGATAAAGAATAACAAAGAAGGCCAGTTGGTTAAGGTCCTTGTAGAACATTACTTCTTTACACTAATTGCGGTAGCTTTTCGGCGCATACAAGGTTAGTACGATTTGGTTAATTTATACATATAGCGTGTCAAACTTGTGTTTTGGAAAATACTCTGATGTAAAAAATTTTTAAATTTTACTGCGCACTATTTTTTCAATAATTGGTATCAGAGCTAGTTTTTTTAACATAAATTTGTAAGTTTGTGATCATACTATATGAATAAATTATGTAATCTTGATCTTTCCTATGCTTGAATTTAAATTTTTAAAGAGTTGGCACTCTAGGTTTCTATATATTTTTATGTTGCATGTATTATATGGTGAATGTTTATTAATTAATTATGTTCGATTAAATTATTACTTAATTAATTATTTATTTATTAATTTATACCAGTTATGGTTCCTTATGAGTTAGAATGTCTATCTAGGTTTTTCAAGTAATTAGATGGCGGACTATCATCTCCATCTAGGAATTATTATTTAATTTTAAATTTGTAAGAATTTTATAATTAAGTAATCATTCAGGGAAGATGGATCTAGAAGGCGGATATAGAAGATGAATGATGGCATTTCTAGGTATTTCCTAAGCCTTTAATTTTATGTTTTTGAATT
Organism: Artocarpus heterophyllus; assembly: GCA_025403435.1. Taxonomy (NCBI): domain Eukaryota; kingdom Viridiplantae; phylum Streptophyta; class Magnoliopsida; order Rosales; family Moraceae; genus Artocarpus; species Artocarpus heterophyllus. Next base: position 20,765,259 of record CM046345.1, on the reverse strand, counting down.
GTTGAAAATAAAATTGATAAATTGCATTAAAATTGTATTTTCTAGAAAGGGGTGATCTCTGCTTGGTCGACATGCCAAACCCTTTTGTTCGGCAGGCCAATGATTGTAGGATCGGTAGGCCAGACTCTCAAGTTTAGAAGGCCATCAATGAGGGAGAAATCTGGTGGCTCTGGCGGTAGGCCGAACTGTCATAATCGGCAGGCTGATGGGTCATGACTAGCATGCCAATCACATAGATTAGCTTGTCGGCAAAGAGCTGGAAATTTTTCCAAAAAAGGTGCAGTTTTTCGATGGAGTTTTAATTTTCTTTTTGGGACAATTTGAGAAACATTAAAATTTAGATATGACCAAAAATATGGAGTATTCGATCTATATGGGATTGAAGAATTGAAAATGGCCATCACATGAAGAAGGATACAGCTTGAGGATTCAAGGATAAAGAATCAATAACATGTTTCGATTATTCTATTATAATCTTTATTCTCTAGGGTGGAACCATAATATTACGGTTATTTATTATTATTTTGCTTGTAGCTTTGCTTGATTGCTTTGCTTGTTTGCATTATAATATGATTTGCCATGTATATTGATAACATGCCATATAGAATAGAAAGTGCCACTTAATTTAAAATTGTTCATGCATGTTTTTTAAAATAAAACATTGATTTCAAAAGATTGAGTGGCAGAAGGTTTTCGAAGAGAGGACCTAAGGCCTCTATCGTTGGTCTATATGTAGTACATGATGGTTCCGACCCCTAAGAAGGCACTTCATCATGTATAGGGTTGGATCTCTAAGAAAATAAGGTATTTTAGCTTGATTTATGATTGCACACCCCTAGGTGGTGATTATAAATCATGGATAAAATATTAAAATGATGGTTTTACACTCATGTTAATTTTATTATTAACCTCCTCTAAGAGCTTTGTTAATAAAATTAATGGCCAAAGAAACGATTATTAATACATGCTGAATCATACAGGTCCTAGATGGCATATATTAATCAAAAGGGGATCCATGTTCCTGATTGAATTTGGCATGACTCCCCTAGGAGCTTGTTGAATTATGAGTTGGGAATTATCGTTGTTAGGTTGTGACATTTTCAAGGTTTGGACACATAAACACATTTGTATGTTTTTAAATAATTATGTTATCTTACTAAATTATTATTGTAAGTTTGCTTATGTTTGATATATGATTCTTTATTGTAGATTAAAAATGTCTAAAAACACTTTATCTTCAATACTTGAAAAAAAGTGAATTAACCAATGAGAATTATAATGATTGGAAACAGAACCTGGACATCGTCCTATCTTTTGAGAAACTAAAATTCAGGCTCCTGAGCCTACGGGAGACTCCACTAATGAACAATTCCAAGCGTACGATCGTTGGAAAGATGCAAATAATTAGGCTCACTGCTATGTTATGGCCAGCATGAAAAACATGCTGCAGGCTCAACATGAGGATTATGAGACTGCTAAGTAGATCTTGGATAATCTAGAAGACATGTATGGAGGCCAGGTGTTAGAAAAATAGTACGCAGCGGAATTTTAAAAATTTTATATCAGAGTATTTTCTAAAACACAAGTTTGACATGCTATATGCATAAATTAACCAGATCTTACTAACTTTTTTGTGCCGAAAAGCTCCTGCAATCAATGAAGAGAAGTAACGTTCTAGAAGAGCCTCAATCAACTAGTCTTCTTTACGATTCTCTACCTACGATCGTAGTGAGTTTGGGCTCACACGTACAGCTCTTCCACCAAGTGACTCTCCTTCCAACCAATTGAGAGAACCCAAAGCAATTGTTCATGATTTGTGAACAAAACCTCTCAAGGAGTTTCCAGATTCCTCCCAGCAGAGTATCACTCTTAATCTCTCAATTGATCTAAATAACTTATGTGACTTACTCCCTTTTTATAGAGGTTGGGTCTAGGGTCAGTCCTTATCAGATTAGGTCTCAAAATTCAAATCAGAATCAAATTCGGATCAATATTGATAAGATCCGTGTAAAAATGCATGATCTTATCCTTCGCTCATCGGCAGGCCGATCAAGATGATTGACAGGCCGAACAAGCCCCATCGGCAGGCCAAACATGAGGATCGGTAGGTCAAACTGCCTAAAAAATATCTTAGTGAATCTTTTATTTTTCACCTGAGATTCTATAGGACAAAGTCTCAGTTTTAATTCAAATAACCCAATAGAAAAGTTATCTGATTAAAACAACTTTATCTAGATAATCTCTAAGAAAATAAATAAATTCCCAATAATTCTACAAGTTTATCTTGATCTAAATTATCCAAAATTAAATCAACTGACAAACAGACAAGAATTATCCAATCCCAATAATTCAACAAGTTTATCTTGAATCAATTTTATCACAAAATTAATTCAACCGATAAACAAACATGAATTATCTGTTTCTTCCAAATTTTAACAAAACTGATAAATCTAACACAAGTCACCAATTATTGGAAAAGCACGCCGTATCGTTACAGAATGTTGTGAGCTAGCAAAGGGGACCAAATGGACCTATATAGTTCAAGCTCCCGATAATTACGAAACCCAATATCCCAGATATACATTTCAATATTATCAACTCCAATGCTACTCCACTAAAAGCTTGGAGCTGCACTCTCGAACTACATAGAATTACAAAGCTCGTATAACTAAATCTCCATGATATATCATAGTGTATCATATCCCCATATGATTATCCATAATCGGCTTAAGGACAAGTTCATCTTACCTTCCTGATTATTTTTATCTTACGTTCCATTATCTCACCATCGAAAAACTTACCATCCAAAGATAGTATACCATTCGGTTACACCTATGTATCCAAATGATGAGCACTCCAGTTTTTTAATTATAGGATAACACATATAAGAGGATATCACTACTCCTAAAGAAGAGCTATGGATTCTATATCTATGAATAATAGGTCTACGCTATCAAGAATCATGCCTCCAACGTACCGGCATGCATACCACTATTAAGATGTGGGTGTCACCCTTTGGTATATCAAAAGACACAAGTCAAGACAACGGCCCATTATTCATCTCAGGATTAAGATACAATACAAATGATTATCTAAAGTGAGTCAATTTGCTGAGACAGAATTATTAATCCAAATTAATTCACTTTATGTCCCGATCCAATACATTGTCACCAATGACAACGTGCCAATGTTTCTATTCACGGAGTCCACATCCGATGGTCAAGACAAACCATTCCCCAATAGGGATATAGACAACATAACAATCTTTACATAAATAAAGAGCCCAACTTTATTCTCTCGATTACGGATCTTATGATATAGACCATCACCTTACGAATCGTGTCTTCCGCATAATCTATCAATCATATGCCCAATTCTTAATGTTTAGACCGACAGTCTCAGACTATTGTTGCTTAACATACATTCAACAAATATGAACGTAAAGAGAACAAGATTTGGTATATAACAATAAATAAATTCTTTATTGACAAAAATGTCTCTAAAAACTTATTACATTTTTGCTCCTTAGGACATACATGTCTAACAATCTCCCACTTGCACTAAGTGAGTAAATATGACAAATCTCACATCCCCATAGCTTCCACATGCCTCTCGAAGACTCTCCCAGTAAGTGTCTTCGTAAATGGATCAGCTAAATTATCCTCTGACGTGATATTACACACCGTGACATGCCCGCCCTCAACGAAGTCCTTTATTACATGATACTTCCGATCAATATGCTTATTCTTCTTGTGAAATCTTTAGTTCCTTAGCATTAGCTACCGCTGCACAGTTATCACAATACAATGATATCGCCTTATCCATACTAGGAACTACTTTCAGATCCTTAAGGAACTTGCAAAGCCACACTGCTTCTTTCAAAGCATCACTAGCTACCACATACTCAGCCTCCATCGTTGAATCCGAAGTGTAATCTTCCTTCACACTTCTCCAACTGATGGCACCGCTACCCAAAGTAAACACACAACCTGAAGTCGATTTCTTAGAATCTAGAAAGGATTGAAAATCTGAGTCATTATATCCTAGAGGAGTCAAGTCCTCACCTAAATATGCAAGCATATTCCCTCGAGTCCTTCTCAGGTACTTGAAAATATGCTTTACCACAACCCAATGGTTTGGTCCTGGATCTGCCTAAAATCGACTTACAATCCCGACCGCATAACTAATATCCAGTCGTGTGCAAAGCATGACATACATGAGACTACCCACTACCGAAGCAAAAGGCACCTTCTTCATGAATTCTCTTTCTTCCTCAGACTTTGGAGAGTCTTTCATAGAAAGAGTAATTCCAGACCTAGATGATTGCCCACTTTTCTTGGAATCCTGCATTGCAAACTTCTTGAGAATTTTATCTATGTAGCTGGCCGAGGACAAAGCTATTATTTTGTTCTTCCTACCCTGAAAGATCTGGATACCAAGAACAAAAGTAGCCTCACCCAAGTCCTTCATGTCAAACTGCTTGGTCAACCATAATTTGACTGATGACAATGCCCCAATATCATTGCCAATTAGCAGAATGTCAACTACATAGAGCAGTAGAAAAACCACCTTCCTATCCTTAATGTGTTTGTAAACACATGGCTCATCCACATTTTATGAGAATGCATAAGTCTTGATCACCTGATCAAATCTTATGTTTGAGGAACAAGAAGCCTGCTTAAGTCCATAAATTGACTTTAGCAGCTTACAAACCTTACCCTCTTGACCCTTGACCTTGAACCCGTCTGGTTGTGCCATATAAATGGACCCATCAAGATAGCCATTTAGAAAAGCCGTCTTGACATCTATATGCCAAATCTCGTAATCGAGAGCAGCAACTATGGTCAAGAGAATCCGGATGGACTTAAGCATAGCTACAGGCGAAAAGGTTTCCTCATAATCGATTCCTTTCTTTTGCGTATAACCCTTAGCAACCAATTTAGCCTTAAAGGTTTCAACCTTTACATCTACACCTCTTTTTCTCTTGTAGATCCACTTACACCCTATGGGTTTTACGCCATCGGGAAGATCCACAAACTCCCAGACTTGATTAGTCTCCATAGACTTCATCTCAATGTTCATGGCCTCTGTCCAGATTTTTGAATCAACATCCTTCATAGCTTCTACGTAAGTATAAGGATCCCTGTCTTGTTCATCTGGTTCAGCCAAAAAGACCTCCCCATTGAACATATACCTCTCAGGTTGATGACCAATCCTCCCACTAAGCCGAAGCCCCTCAGGTTGTTGTTCAGGTTTGTTTGGTTTTTCTACATTGAGCGGAACGGTTTCATTCAGAACCTCTGGAGTGATCGGATCACTCCTTGACTCCTCAAGCACCAATTAGCTTCGAGGTTTAAAGTCATCCATGTAACTCTCCTCAAGGAAAGTTGCATTAGTTGAAACCACGACTTTATTTTCCTTTGGGTTATAGAAATAAACCTCTTTTGTCCCTTTTGGATATCCTACAAATATCCAAACTTCCGAACGTGCTTCCAACTTATTCGAATCCTTAAATAGGACATGAGCTGGACATCCCCATATGCGAATATGGTTTAAGGATGTCTTCCTACCCGTCCACAACTCGTGAGGAGATTTAGGGACCAATTTTGAAGGCACATTGTTCAAAAGATAACAAGCGGTTTGTAGTGCATATCTCCAAAAGGATAAAGGCAATGATGAATAACTCATCATGGACCTAACCATGTCCAATAAAGTCCTATTTCTTTTCTCCACTACGCCATTCTGCTGCAAAGTGCCCAGCGTAGTCAAATGGGATAAAATTCCATTCTCTAATAAGTGTCCCAAGAACTCATCAGAAAGGTATTCCCCACCTCGATCGGATCGAAGTGCCTTTATGGGACTACCCAATTGCTTTTCCACTTCAGCCTGAAACTCCTTGAACTTGTCAAAAGTTTCATTTTTGTGGTGCATTAGGTACACATACCTATATCTTGAGTAATCGTCAATAAAAGTGACAAAGTACTCATACCCTCCTTGTGCCCGGATGTTCATCGGTCTGAAAACATCACTATGCACAAGTTCTAGAACCCCTTCAGCCCTATTGCCCTTAGACCTGAATGGTCTTTTGGTCATTTTACCCTCCAAACAAGATTCACATTGAGGTATAGATTTTACCTTTAAGTGACTTAAAGGTCCATCCCTTACCAACCTTTGAATCTTATTTAGGTTAATATGACCAAGGCACAAATGCCAAAGATAAGTCTTATTAGAGTGAGAAATTTGATAAAATATAGATTATTTTACATCCATCCAGAACAGATAAAAGATTTATTTTTACGAACCACCACTTTATCATTAAAAGAAACCAAATAGGAGTCTTTAAATAAACAAGCTACAGAAATTAAATTCCTTTTAAATTTAGGAACATAAAAACAATCTAGCAAAAATAAATTCCTATAATTATCAAAATAAAGATGGACGTCTCCCATTGCTTCCGTTGAGACCATGGATCCATCGCCCATTCGAAGCGTGAGGTCTTCATGCAACAAACTTTTCGTTTTTTTGAACCCCTATAGAGAAACACAAACATGATTAGTTGCACCAAAATCTATGACCCAAATGTCACTGGATTCCTCAACCAAACAAGTTTCTAAATACAGAAGATCAGACCTACCTCCTTTAGAAAAGAAGTCCTTACAATGCTTCTTTATGTGCCCGACCTTCCCACAGAAGAAGCACTTAAGCTTCTTTGGGTTCTTCTTGTTCTTGGTGCTAGCAGGAATAAAAGACTTCCCGTTCTTGGCCCGTTGCTTCTTTCCATTCCTAGAGTTAAGATTGGAACCAGAAGCAGCTACCATGTTGGCCTCTCCACCCACAGGGGACTCCCTGATCAGCAGTTCGAACTCCTATAACTATTTCATTAATTCCGTCAAGGTCATATCCCGTCTATTGCTTAAATTAAAAGTAGCTCTAAATGGAATAAATTCCTTTGACAGAGTCTTAAAGACCATAGTCATTTGAGTTTCAACAACGATGTCGGCTCCATTGGTTTGTGCCTTAGCGAGGTAACCCATGACCAACATCATGTGCTCCTTTACAGATGTCCCTAGTCTCTACTTATAGTTTAAGAGTTTTCGAAGCGTCCCTTGCCGCTTTGTTATGGCCTGGCCTCCAAACATATCCTCAAGATTATCCAAGATCTGCTTCGCAATCTCATAATCTTGATGTTGAGCCTGCAGCACGTTATTCATGCTAGCCATAATACAGCAGCGGGCCTGATCATTAGCATCTTTTCAGCGATCATACGCTTGGAATTGCTCATTAGTTAAGTCTCCCGTAGGCTCGGGAGGACAAGGGGTTGTCAGTACATATTTCAGTTTCTCAAAAGAGAGAACGATATCTAGGTTCCGTTTCCAATCATTATAATTCTTTCTGGTTAATAGGTTTTTGTCAAGTATCGATGATAAAGCGTTTTTAGACCTTTTTAATCTACAATAATGAATCATATACTAAACATAAGCAAACATAAAATAACAATTTAGTAAGATAACACAATCATGTAAAAAACATACAAATGTGTTTATGAGTCAAAACCTTGAAAATATCACAACCTTACAATGACAATTCCCAACTCAGAATTCAACAAGCTCCTAGGGGAGTCATGCCAAATTCAATTAGGAACACGGATCCCCTCCTAATTAATATATACCATCCAAGACCCGTATGATCCAGCATATATTAATAATCGTTTCTTTGGCCATTAATTCTATTAACAGAGCTCCTAGGGGAGGTTAATAATAAAATTAACGTGAGTGTATAACCATCGTTTCAATATTTTATCCATGATTTACAATCACCACCTAGGGGTGTGCAACCATAAATCATGCTAAAATACCTTATCCTCTCAGAGATCCAATCTGGTACATGACAGAAATCCCTTCCTAAGGGTCGGGACCACCATGTTCTGCCTATGGACCAACGATGGAGGCCTTAGGTCCTCTCTTCAAAAACCTTCTCCCACTCAATCTTTTGAAATCAAGGTTTTATTTTAAGAACATGCATGAACAATTTTAATATGAGCGGCACTCCCTATTCTATATGACATGTTATCAATATACATGGCAAATCATATTATAATGCTGACAAACAAAGCAATCAAGCAAAGCTATAAGCAAAATAATAATAACTGTAATATCATGGTTCCACCCTAGAGAATAGAAAACTAATGTTACAAGAGAATAATCGAGACATATTACCGATTCTTTATCCTTGAATCCTCAAGCTGTATCCTTCTTCATGTAATGCCCATTTTCAAGTCTTCAATCTTGTATGAATCGAATACTTTATATTTCTGATCATATCCAAATTTAATGTTTCTCAGAATTGTCCTAAAAACAAAATTAAAACTGCATTGAAAACTACACCTTTTCTGGAAAAATTTCCAACTCTCGGTCAGCAGGCCAATCTAGGTGATCGGCCTGCCGATCGTGCTCTATCAACCTGCCGATCAGGAAGATCGGCCTGCCAACTCATGAAAGATCGGCTTGCCGAACTAAAACTTCAGCCTACCACCAGAGCCTCTGATTTATGCTCCGCTGATGGCCTACTGAACCTCATGTTTGGCCTACCGATCTGCGACCATCGACCTGCCAAACTATGGGGTTCGGCATGCTGACCGAATAGAAATCTCCAATTCCAGAAAATATAATTTTTAATGCAATTTATCAATTTTATTTTCAACAATTCAAAAACATAAAATTAGAGACTCAAGAAATACCTGGGAGTGCCATCATCATTCTTCTAGATCCGTCTTCTTCAAATGATTATTTAATTATAAAATTCTTACAAATTTAAAAATAAATAATAATTCCTAGACGGAGATGATAGTCCACTATCTAATTACATGAAAAACCTGATATATATTCTAACCTCTAAGAAACCATAATCGGTATAAATTAAATAACTATTTAATCAACCATAATTAATTAATAGCCATTCACCATATAATCCATGAGAATATAAAATTATATAGAAACCTAGAGTGCCAACTCTTTATAAAATTAAATTCAAGCATAAAAGAGATTAAGATCACAAAATTTATACATATAACACGATCACAAACTCATAAATTTATGTAAAAACTTGGCTCTGATACTAATTGTTGAAAAAATAGTACGTAACAAAATTTTAAAAATTTTATATCAGAGTATTTTTTAAAACACAAGTTTGGCATGCTATATGCATAAATTAACCAGATCTTACAAACCTTTGTGAGCCGAAAAGCTCCTGTAATCAATAAAGAGAAGTAATATTCCAGAAGAGCCTCAACCAACTGTTCTTCTTTGCTATTATCTATCCACAATCGGAGTGAGTGCGGGCTCACATGTACAGCTCTTCCACCAGGTGACTCTCCATCCAACCAACTGAGAGAACCCAAAGCAAGTGTTCGTGATTTGTGAACAAAAGCTTACACGGAGTTTCTAGATTCTTACCAGCAGAGTATCACTCTTAATCTCTCAATTGATCTGAATAACTTATGTGACTTACTCCCTATTTATAGAGGTTGGGTCTAGGGTCAGTTCTTATCAGATTATGTCTCAAAATTCAAATCAAAATCAAATTCTGATCAATATCTCATAAGATCTGTGTAAAAACGAGTGATCTTATCCTTCGCTCATCGGTAGGCTGAACAAGCCCCATCGGCAGGCCGAACTGTTGAAAAAATATCTCAGCAAATCTGTAACACCCGTATTTTTAACGGGCATTATTTTGTAAAATTTAATGAATAAAATGTGACTATTTAAAATTACTAAGTTTTTAAAATTACTAAGTTGTTTATGATCATTTAAAAAAAATACCATTTTAGTATTTTCTTACCAAGTCTTCCTAAGAAACATTCAAAACTTACCAACACTTACTTCTACCAATCTTGTCTCCCTAAATTATTGCTCAATTATATAGACTTCTTCTCATTTTGCTAAAGGTATCCGAAGGGGACATTGAATTATTTTCCGTCAATTCATAGAAGACATGGAGATATTTCTCAACCACCTAATTAATTATTTCCTTATCTTCTTCTATAATTCACTCCAATTATCCCCTCAATTATGTTGGCATTATTTGCTAAAATTCTTCATGGGAGACAAGATGATATTTTCCTTTAAGACTCTTTTGTTTCTTCTTACAACTTTTTCCCGTAAACATCTCATTCCTCTTAAGCATTTTGATATCTTTTTATTTAACTATCACCACCTTCTTCTCTAGTTCTCATTCTCTCCCTTCTCACTTCAAATTTCTAACTAAAGACATAGAGCACAAAGCTCTCTTTGTGGCCAAGACAATTATAATTCCCAACGATGATCGAGGCGGTTTTAAAGTTAATTCAAGCTTGATTGATAACCCAAACTTTGGTGCTTTTCAAAGAAGTTTTGAGGTAGGTTTTCTTTAATCTAAACTTAGTTTTTAGTATGCATTTTCTCCATGTTTAATGCATAAAAATACTTTAATGGCACTAGTAGACGGGTTTACACATAACTCACTTATGAATGTGATTATACGTTGTGCTTTAGTTTTAATTGTCCTTATGCATGCCTTAGGGTCAAGGATGTGTGGAGCTAACGTTAATTGATTCTAGGATTAAAAGATTGTTGATAAGCTTGAAAGGTAGGGATTCTATTACTCATTTTTGTGAGGTTTTTATAGAATTAAAATTGATTGTTTTGCCGCAATATATATATATCTATGTTGAACTGATATTATATGAGTATCACATATGAAACTATGACATGGACTCGTCTTGTATTGTACGGCGAGGAACATAATGAATTGACACATGTTATAAATTGAGAAGCATGGTTAGGAAAACTAACTCTATTAATAATGATTTAATATAGAGAAATGGTGAGACATGAAGAGGGCGGCGGTTACGTCCTTGGGCATGTATACCCAAAAAGGTAAAATAGGGGGAAGGTGATGACACTTCCTTGGGTTGAAAGTCCCAGAACACACTGTACAGGAATTGATTTGGTGAGGACTCGGGGCTTGATGTCCCCTCACCGGAACACCCTTGGAATGTTTATAGGGTGATCAAGTGCGCCCATTTGGGTTTCGATGAGTTGAGTGATACTCAATTTAACATGGATACCTAGGAACAATGATGATTGGTAATATTTGTATAAATGTGTAATTATGACACTTGGTAATGATTAACTACGGTATCCATAAGATGTGATCATAATAAACCTCATAATCTGGAATATGATGTAACCTACTAACCATGCAGTTTTTAATGTGGTAATGGATAAACCATAAGGTGAGTCATGATTTCCCTACTGGGCATGTCGATGCTCATCCCTATCATATCTTCATATCTCAGGTGGAACTCAGTGCAACATATTTGAAGAGGAATAAGCGAAAACAATCCTGCTGTTTTCGTGTTAGAAGACCCTGTTTAATTACAACTTATCTACAACATGTAAGAGTTGTATTATTTTTTTTATGGCTGTGTTAAGTTATTTGGGAATTGTACTATGGTGATGATGACTGTAATTATATATATTTGGTGCTACACTAAAAACTGTGGTTTGTATTTAAAACGTTTATTTTTATTTTTCTTGTTGTTTAAAGACCCATGGGCATTGTTTAATTGATTTAAATAATATAAATTTAAAATTATTTTTATTTATTTAAAACTGTTAACCCCCACATAGGGGTGTTACAGAATTTTTGGTATCAGAGCCTAGGTTCGATTAACCTAGGGGGTATAGCACCACCTTAAAAATTAATCTTTGGGAATGGTTTTAAAGTTAGGTGTTAATGTCATCATCATTTGGTACTGATCCTAGTTAAATTTTCGCAGCCAGTAGAAACTATGCCACCAAGACGTCAAATGCAATCGTCTGAGCTGTCACAACCGGTTGAACATGCTCAAGAAGTTGAGCAACCGGAACCGATGGAACAAGCTCAAGAAGATGAGCAACTACGACATGCAACACAATCCCCGCCAGCTGCACTAGAAGTAAATAATTTAGGACAAATTCTTCAAGCATTACAAAATGTGCAAAGACCTGTGGAGGTTCGTGATCCCGAACAACGACATCTAACTCTGTTGAAGGAGTTTATGAAGCAGAAACCACCCACATTTAGTGGAGAACCTAACCCGGTCATAGCAGAACAATGGCTAAAGGCAGTCAAAAAGAAGTTGGACACCTTGAGGATTCCACGGGAGTATTGGGTTAGCTTTTCAACATATATATTTGAGGGTAAAGCCGAAGAATGGTGGGATCTTCAGAAAGACGACTATGACGTGCCGAATCTTACATGGGAGCAGTTCGAAACCATTTTTCGCAACACCTATATTCCTCAGAGCCATAGGCAAGCAATGATGCGAGAATTTGAAAACCTGGTGCAGGGAGATACAACAGTTGCTGAATACCATGCTCGATTTATAGAATTGTCTCGCTACAATCCCGGGGCTGTATCGGATCCAATGGCGAGATGCGAAAAATTTAGAAATAACCTGAGGCCGAAAATCAGACAAATGATAGCTGCTGTTCCATCAACAGATTTTCTTGATCTTGTAGCTGCGGCACAGCGGGCAGAGACAGAACTAAATAACTCCTATGGAGAGTATAAGGGTTCTGGTGGGCGTCAAAGGAAAATAAGTAAGAAAGAGAAGTCACAAGGGCAAGTCATTCAGCATAGTGGAGTGACTATTGGTGGTGGATCTTCTGGCAGTGGTCGTTTCCAACCGTATGCTTGTCATAACTGTGGACAAGTGGGACATCTGAGGAGAAATTGCCCTAACCGCCCTACACAATCATCCTTTGCACCAAGGCCACAAGGAAGTCATTTTGGCTCCACTGTTTGGGGAGGGAGTCAAAATCGTGGAGCGCCTCAGCAAAACACTCCAGCTTCCCAAGTCTCAGTAACTCAACCTCGAGGGTTCCAGCCTCAGTACAACTATCAACAGCGGCCACAGGGTTCCAATTTTTATGCTAATCAGAACTTCCAACCGACTCCACAAGGCTCAGTGAATCAAAGGCCATATTTTTCTGGGAGAAATAATAATAAGGCTAGTAGTAGCCAAGGAAACCGAGGAAAAAGTGATAAAGGAAAAGCACCAGCACAAGCTTATGCAATTACGGCTACAACTGGACAAGGAAAACAGGCTGATCACTCAGTTGTAGACGGTATGATTCACGTGTCTCATTCTTGGGCTCATGTATTATTTGACACTGGTGCCACTCATTCATTTATATCTATGTTATTTGCTTCCGTACTACAATTAGAAACTGAGACATGTAGTTCATCATTAACCCTTAGTACACCAATGGGCGGGATAGCTGAAGTATCCATAATTTGTAAATCAGTGTGTATTGTTATAGGAGAACATAAACTATCGGCTGACCTATATGTAATAACTATGACAGAGTTTGATGTAATCTTAGGAATGGATTGGCTAACTAAATACCAGGCAATAGTAGATTGTCATAGGAAACGTGTCTCTTTATTCACCAAGAATGGACAAGTCATCGAATTTCAAGCAAAAACAGGAACAGTGACGCCAGCCCCGGTGCTAAAGGCTTGTATTGGAGGACGAAGGAATTTCACCAATCTTGGGACGATCTTTGCTTCAGATGGAGAACTAAAGAAGAGTGACCTATCCTCTCACACTCCTGTGGTGGACGAATTTTCAGATGTTTTTCCAGATGAATTGCCCGGACTTCCGCCTGATAGAGAAATTGAGTTTGTCATCGACTTAACTCAAGGAGCAGCGCCTGTTTCTATTGCCCCGTATCGAATGGCACCTGCTGAGAAAGTGGAATTGAGGAAGCAGTTGGATGAATTACTGGAAAAAGGATTTATTCGACCAAGTACATCACCTTGGGGAGCTCCAGTACTTTTTGTGAAGAAACATGACGGATCGTTGAGGCTCTGTGTCGATTATCGCCAGCTTAATCGATTGACTATCAAGAACAAGTACCCTCTACCCCGAATTGATGAGTTGTTCGATCAGTTAGGAGGATCTTGCTATTTCTCAAAGATTGACTTACGATCCGGATATCACCAACTGAAGATAAGAGAAGAGGACATTCCAAAGACAGCTTTTCGGACTCGCTACGGTCATTTTGAGTTTCTTGTCATGCCTTTCGGGTTGACTAATGCACCAGCGGCTTTCATGGACTTGATGAACCGTGTCTTTCGACCGTACTTAGATCAATTTATCATTGTTTTCATAGATGATATCTTGATCTATTCTAAAAACGAAGAAGAACATGCTGAGCATTTGAGGATCGCTCTACAAACGTTGAGAGAACATGGTCTTTATGCAAAAAGAGAAAAATGTGATTTCTGGATGACGAAGGTCAAGTTCCTTGGACACGTTGTCTCTGAAGAAGGCATCTCAGTGGACCCCTCCAAAATTGAAGCAGTGCTAAATTGGGAACGACCAAAGAACGTGTCAGAGATTCGAAGTTTCCTCGGACTAGCTGGATACTATCGACGCTTCGTAGAGAATTTTTCAAAGATTGCTTCTCCATTAACAAAACTCACAAGAAAGAATGTCAAGTTCGTGTGGGATGATAAATGTGAAGAAGCATTTGAGGAACTGAAACGAAGACTCACTAGTGCACCTGTGCTGATCATACCTAACAACGAGGAGCCTTACACAGTATACACTGATGCCTCAGGAAACGGTTTGGGTTGTGTGTTAATGCAGCATGGACGAGTAGTTGCCTACGCCTCACGCCAGTTGAAACCCCATGAGAGGAACTACCCCACACATGATCTTGAGTTAGCTGCTGTGGTTTTCGCACTCAAAATTTGGAGATGTTATCTATATGGCGCAAAGTTCGAGCTATATTCAGATCATCAAAGTCTGAAATATTTGTTTACTCAAAAGGATCTCAATCTAAGGCAACGAAGATGGACTGAGTACATGGTGGACTATGACTTTAGTATCCAATATCATCCTGGAAAAGCGAATGCCGTGGCAGATGCTCTAAGTCGTAAGAACAACGGACGTATAGCCAGTTTAGCATTGGAAGATTGGAGACGAGTCACCATCGCCGACTTCAACTTGCAATATTATGAAGATAACGAGAGAGCTTTCTTATTCAATGTGATAGCAACTCCTACGTTAATTCAGAAAGTAAAACAAGGACAATGGCACGATGAAGGATTACGTAGGGTTTGGAAACAAATACAAAATGGAGAACAACTGGATGGATGGCAGATTGAGCCAGAAGGATTTTTACTTTACAAAGGAAGATTAGTTGTTCCAGAGGATCCATATCTCAGGCATGCGGTGCTAGATGAGGCTCACCGTTCAAAGTTTGCTATTCATCCTGGAAGCACAAAAATGTATATGGATCTAAAACGACAATACTGGTGGCGAGGAATGAAACGAGATGTAGCAACCTTTGTCTCTAAGTGCATGACGTGCCAACAGGTTAAAGCGGAACATCAAAAGCCTGGAGGCGAGTTGAGGAGCTTACCTATTCCAGAATGGAAGTGGGATCATGTGACAATGGACTTTGTTACTGGATTTCCTAAGACTCAAATAGGGCATGACGCCGTTTGGGTAATTGTAGATCGTTTAACTAAGACAGCCCACTTCATCCCAATCAGAACTAATTATAGTGTCTCAAAATTATGTCAATTGTACGTGGAAAAGGTAGTGACATTGCATGGAGTGCCAATGTCAATAGTTTCCGATAGAGATACACGTTTCACGTCGAAATTTTGGAGAGGATTGCAGAGGGCCTTGGGAACTCAATTGAATTTTAGTACAGCTTTTCATCCTCAAACAGATGGACAATCTGAACGTGTCATTCAGATTCTCGAGGATATGCTTCGGGCTTGTGTGCTGGACTTTGGAACAAATTGGGCTGCACAGCTGCCATATGTTGAATTCGCATATAACAACAGTTACCAAGCAAGTATTAGAATGGCTCCATATGAGGCCTTATATGGTAGACCTTGTAGATCTCCATTGTGTTGGGCTGAAAAGGAAGAGCGTCTTGAACTTGGGCCTCAGTTTATCAGAGAAACAACGGACAAGATCCAGATTATTCGCGAACGTCTTCAGACAGCTCAAAGTCGACAAAAGAGTTATGCAGATAAGAGGAGGCGACCTTTAGAGTTCATGATCGGAGACTTTGTGTTCTTAAAAGTGAAACCAAAACGAGGTGTATCTCGATTTGGTGTTAAAGGAAAGTTAGCACCAAGGTATACAGGACCGTTTGAGATTGTGGAACGCATTGGAACGTTGGCATACCGTTTAGACCTACCACCACAATTGTCTCATGTACATAATGTGTTTCATGTATCGATGTTGAGAAAGTATGAACCCGACCCTTCACATGTGATCATGTGGACAGATGTGCCAATTCAAGGAGATACGAATTATGAAGAAATTCCAGTTCAAATACTGGATCATGAAATAAAATTATTACGTCGTCGTGGAATTCCTCTGGTGAAAGTGATGTGGCAACACCATGATGTGGAGGAAGCCACATGGGAACTTGAATCTGAAATGAGAGAAAAGTACCCACATTTGTTTTAACATTGTAATCAGTGTACGAAATTGCGAGGACGAAATTTTTATAGGAGGGGAGAGCTGTAACACCCGTATTTTTAACGGGCATAATTTTGTAAAATTTAATGAATAAAATGTGACTATTTAAAATTACTAAGTTTTTAAAATTACTAAGTTGTTTATGATCATTTAAAAAAAATACCATTTTAGTATTTTCTTACCAAGTCTTCCTAAGAAACATTCAAAACTTACCAACACTTACTTCTACCAATCTTGTCTCCCTAAATTATTGCTCAATTATATAGACTTCTTCTCATTTTGCTAAAGGTATCCGAAGGGGACATTGAATTATTTTCCGTCAATTCATAGAAGACATGGAGATATTTCTCAACCACCTAATTAATTATTTCCTTATCTTCTTCTATAATTCACTCCAATTATCCCCTCAATTATGTTGGCATTATTTGCTAAAATTCTTCATGGGAGACAAGATGATATTTTCCTTTAAGACTCTTTTGTTTCTTCTTACAACTTTTTCCCGTAAACATCTCATTCCTCTTAAGCATTTTGATATCTTTTTATTTAACTATCACCACCTTCTTCTCTAGTTCTCATTCTCTCCCTTCTCACTTCAAATTTCTAACTAAAGACATAGAGCACAAAGCTCTCTTTGTGGCCAAGACAATTATAATTCCCAACGATGATCGAGGCGGTTTTAAAGTTAATTCAAGCTTGATTGATAACCCAAACTTTGGTGCTTTTCAAAGAAGTTTTGAGGTAGGTTTTCTTTAATCTAAACTTAGTTTTTAGTATGCATTTTCTCCATGTTTAATGCATAAAAATACTTTAATGGCACTAGTAGACGGGTTTACACATAACTCACTTATGAATGTGATTATACGTTGTGCTTTAGTTTTAATTGTCCTTATGCATGCCTTAGGGTCAAGGATGTGTGGAGCTAACGTTAATTGATTCTAGGATTAAAAGATTGTTGATAAGCTTGAAAGGTAGGGATTCTATTACTCATTTTTGTGAGGTTTTTATAGAATTAAAATTGATTGTTTTGCCGCAATATATATATATCTATGTTGAACTGATATTATATGAGTATCACATATGAAACTATGACATGGACTCGTCTTGTATTGTACGGCGAGGAACATAATGAATTGACACATGTTATAAATTGAGAAGCATGGTTAGGAAAACTAACTCTATTAATAATGATTTAATATAGAGAAATGGTGAGACATGAAGAGGGCGGCGGTTACGTCCTTGGGCATGAATACCCAAAAAGGTAAAATAGGGGGAAGGTGATGACACTTCCTTGGGTTGAAAGTCCCAGAACACACTGTACAGGAATTGATTTGGTGAGGACTCGGGGCTTGATGTCCCCTCACCGGAACACCCTTGGAATGTTTATAGGGTGATCAAGTGCGCCCATTTGGGTTTCGATGAGTTGAGTGATACTCAATTTAACATGGATACCTAGGAACAATGATGATTGGTAATATTTGTATAAATGTGTAATTATGACACTTGGTAATGATTAACTACGGTATCCATAAGATGTGATCATAATAAACCTCATAATCTGGAATATGATGTAACCTACTAACCATGCAGTTTTTAATGTGGTAATGGATAAACCATAAGGTGAGTCATGATTTCCCTACTGGGCATGTCGATGCTCATCCCTATCATATCTTCATATCTCAGGTGGAACTCAGTGCAACATATTTGAAGAGGAATAAGCGAAAACAATCCTGCTGTTTTCGTGTTAGAAGACCCTGTTTAATTACAACTTATCTACAACATGTAAGAGTTGTATTATTTTTTTTTATGGCTGTGTTAAGTTATTTGGGAATTGTACTATGGTGATGATGACTGTAATTATATATATTTGGTGCTACACTAAAAACTGTGGTTTGTATTTAAAACGTTTATTTTTATTTTTCTTGTTGTTTAAAGACCCATGGGCATTGTTTAATTGATTTAAATAATATAAATTTAAAATTATTTTTATTTATTTAAAACTGTTAACCCCCACATAGGGGTGTTACAAAATCTTTTATTTTTAACCCAAGATTCTATAGGATAAAGTCTCAGTTTTAATTCAAATACCCAATAGAAAAGTTATCTGATTAAAACAACCTTATCTAGATAATCTCTAAGAAAATAAATGAGTTTCCAATAATTTTACAAGTTTATCTTGATCTAATTTATTCAAAATTAAATCAACCGATAAACATACAAGAATTATCCGATCTCAATAATTTAACAAGTTTATCTTGAATCAATTTTATCACAAAATTAATTCAACTGATAAACAGACATGAATTATCTAATTTTTCCAAATTTTAACCAAACTGATAAATCTGACATAAGTCACCAATTATTAGAAAAGCACGCCGTATCGTTATAGGATGTTGTGAGCTAGCAAAGGGGACCAAATGGACCTATATAGTTCAAGCTCCTGATAATTACGAAACCCAATATCCCAGATATACATTTCATAATTATCAACTCTAACGCTACTCCATTAAAAGCTTGGAGCTACACTCTCGAACTACATAAAATTACGAAGCTCGTATAACTAAGTCTCCATGACATATCATAGTGCATCTGATAAGAACCTCGCTAATATACTGATGAAACCCGTTATCAATAAAAAAAGACACCAAGACCATTTCTACTCAGATTTGGATGGAAGTCACCGCGACCCATTACTTATATTGAAGCAAGAACCTTGGTATATCGTAGACGCTACAATCAAGGATGAAAAGCTTGATTGATAAGTCGGGTATGAGCGCCCGGATTGATCCGATGAGTTCGTGTAGTTCGTCAAAGAACCAAAGAAAGAATTTTCTCTCTCAGAAGATAAACATTCATTCGTCCTTCATTATCCTTAGAAACGCCTATTTATAGGCCAAAATTACAAAGGAAAGTTGACAAATTCAAACATAACTACTAATCCTAATTTTAAGCCTAAAATAAAAACCAAAAGAAAGGAAAGTCTTAATGGCTGATATTCAGCTATTTACACGCCCAACAATTAAATGAAAGTGCAATTAACGCTCTTCAACAACTTGCACAAATGATCAGCCGCATGTGTGCCAAAAATGGGAAAGTTTTCCAAATTCTTCCATTGACTTGATCTTGCAAAATTTGAGCTGATTTCAAGCTTGACTCATCCAGATTCTTCTAGAACTTGGATCAAATTGATGCACCTTTGTGGCTGACGTGGGCCTGGGTCAATGGGCTTGCACAAATTTTCTTGATTCCAGATTTCATGAATCAGCCCATTTAGTGCTTCTTTGAATTTCTTGGCTCGGGCTCTTGTGACTGGTCCAATAGGAACTTGTATTGGGTCAACCACCTTCCATGCATTTGAGCTCCCTAAGTCTATCATTCCCCTCCTCTTGACAAGGATTTGTCCTCAAATCAGACTCTACATCAAAAGGACTCAAATTAGAAACATTGAAGGTAGCACTTACATTATACTCACCTTGCAAATCCAACTTGTAAGCATTGTCATTAATTCGTTTAAGGACTTAAAATGGACCATCTCCCCGCGGTAACAACTTTGAATTTCTTTGTTATGGAAAACGCTCCTTTCTGAAGTGCAACCACACCCAGTCTCCAGGTTTGAAAATCAGCTTGTGTCGCCCCTTGTTGGCTTGCTTTGCATATTGTTCCGTTCTTTGCTCAATGTTGAGTCTTGCTTTCTCATGAATCTGTTTAACAAAGTCAACCTTCCGTTTGCCATCTAAATTAACACGCTCAGAAATAGGTAATGGTGATAAAGGATTAAAACACTAAACAATTTCAAAAGGTGAATACTTAGTAGCAGAATGGACAGAATGATTATATGCAAACTCAACATGTGGTAAACAGTCTTCCCATGTTTTAATGTTCTTACTGATGATTGCTCTTAATAAGGTTGACAAAGTCCTATTTACTACCTCAGTTTGACCGTCAGTTTGTGGGTGGCAAGTAGTAGAAAACAACAGCTTAGTACCTAACTTACTCCACAAAGTCTTCATAAAGTAGCTCAAGAACTTTGCATCTCTATCTGAAACAATTGTCCTAGGCATGCCATGTATTCTCACAATCTCCCTAAAGAATAATTCAGCAACATGCGATGCATCATCAGTTTTATGACAGGGAATAAAATGTGCCATCTTAGAAAATCTATCTACAACCACAAACACACTATCCTTCCCACGTTTGGTCCTAGGTAAACCTAACACAAAGTCCGTTGAAATATCAGTCCAACTAGGAATTGGCAAAGGTGTGTATAAACCATGGGGTTGTGCTCTCGATTTAGCTTGCCTACACGTGACACATCTACCACATATCCTTTCAACATCCCTTTTTATGTGTGGCCAAAAGAAGTGTTCCTGCAAAACAGCTAAATTTTTAGCAATTCCAAAATGCCCTATCAATCCGCCACCATGGGATTCCCTCACTAACAAATCTCTCAAAGAACAATTAGGCACACAAAGCTTATTCTCCCGAAACAAAAATCCATCATGTCTATAAAATTTACCCATTGTGTTTTTCTCACAAGCTCGATACTCCTCACTAAAATCTTGGTCTAAAGGGTATAAATCCTTAATATGCTCAAAACCAAGTAGTTTAGCGTCAAGGATAGAAAGTAATGCGTACCTGCGAGAAAGTGCATCCGTAACGACATTCTCCTTACCTTGCTTATATCGGATGACGTAAGGAAATGTCTCGATGAATTCCACCCAGCGGGCATGCCTCTTGTTCAACTTTTGTTGTCCCTTCAGATGTTTCAATGACTCGTGATCAGTGTGAATCACGAATTCCTTGGGCCATAGGTAGTGTTGCCAAGTCTTTAATGCTCGAACCAACGCGTACAACTCCTTGTCATAAGTCAGATAATTTAGTGTTGAACCACTCAATTTTTCACTGAAATATGCGATTGGTCATCCTCCTTGCATTAGCACGGCACCTATACCTACACCAGAAGCATCACATTCAATTTCAAACGTTTTAGAAAAATCAGGTAAAGCAAGTAAAGGAGCATGAGTAAGCTTATGCTTAATAAGCTGAAACGCCTTCTCTTGTTCTTCTCCCCACTTGAACCCAACGTTCTTCTTGATTACTTCTGTGAGTGGTGCAGCCAAAGTACTAAAATCCCTTAGAAACTACCGGTAAAAGCTGGCAAGTCCATGAAAACTCCTTAATTCTTCGATGCTTGTGGGACTTGCCCATTCTTGGATAGCCCTAACCTTTTCTTCATCAACCTGTATACCTTGAGCACTAACAACAAAACCAAGAAATACAAGCTTATCCGTGCAAAAGGTACACTTCTTAAGATTAGCATACAACTTTTCCCTCCGTAAAACATCTAAAACAAGTTTCAAATGTTCAATATGATCATCCAAATTGCTGCTATAGATCAGGCTATCATCAAAATGAACAACAAAAAATTTCCCAATAAAAGCTCGCAAAACATGGTTCATTAAACGCATAAATGTGTTAGGCGCATTGATTAAACCGAAAGGCATTACTAACCACTCATATAAACCTTGTTTTGTTTTGAAAATTGTCTTCCACTTGTCTCCCTCTTTCATGCGAATTTGATGATATCCACTTTTCAGATCAATTTTAAAAAATACACAAGCACCATGCAATTCATCTAACATGTCATCCAAGCGAGGAATGGGATGTCGATACTTTACCGTGATGTTGTTGATGGCTCGACAATCGATGCACATCCTCCAAGTCCCATCTTTCTTAGGCACAAGTAAAACTGGTACGACACACGGGCTTATGCTTTCTCTCACGTATCCCTTCTCCATCAACTCACTTACCTGCCGTTGGAGGTCCTTTGTCTCCTCAGGATTACTCCTATAGGCTGGTCGGTTTGGAATTGTAGCTCTAGGTATGAAGTCGATTTGATGTTCAATCCCACAGATTGGAGGTAAACCTTGCGGTGTTTCCTCGGGAAAGATATCCTCATATTCCTGCAAAAGAGAAACAACAGAACTATGCAAGGTGGAATCAAGATCATTAGTGTTTAATCACGCCTCCATGTACATGAGTAAAATTATTGGCTGATTAAAGAACAAAGCTCTTCTCACATCACTCTCTCTTGCATAAAAGTTTGTTTTTCTCTCTATTTTTACCTCATTGGCCAAATCTTCTTTTGTATTGGCTCTCTCAATTTTCTCTCCTTTTCTCTCATTTTTCTCGGCCCCTTTATCTTTTTTCCCTCTCGGGCCGAACTCTCTCTCTGCACTCCAACACTTATTATTTTCACTCCCTTTCTCTCTCTTTTTCTCATTCTCTTCTTTTTGTTCACTCTCCTTTTGTAACCAAACATGATCTTCACGAACCTGTTTAGGTGTCATTGGTACAAGAGTGAATGGTCTCTGGTTGTGCACAAGAGAATATTTGTTGGTGTAGCCATCATGTTTGACCCGACGATCAAATTGCCATGATCGACCTAGTAACAAGTGTCTGGCTTGCATTGGGACTACATCGCACAAAACTTCATCTTCATATCTACCAATACGAAACAAAATTAATGCCTATTTAGTTACCTTCACTTCACCACTATTATTCAACCATTGCAACTTGTAAGGTCGAGGATTTTTGGTCGATGGCAGCCCGAATTTGTCAACCATAGTAGTGCTAACAACGTTCGTACAACTTCCACCATCTATTATCACACTACATACCTTGTTCCGTACATGGCACCTAGTATGAAAAATGTTCTCACGTTGGTCTTCTTCTTCCTCTTTGGCTTGTACACTAAGGGCTCGTCGAGTGACCAACAATTCACCTTGGGCAGCATACTCCTCCTCATCCACATCCTCCAATGGTGGTATGGAGTCCTTGTCCGATTCGTCATCCGCAACAACCTCTCCGTCGTCCCGTAACACCATCACCCTTTTGTTCGGACATTGGCTTGAGATGTGACCCCTACCTTGGCATTTGAAACATTTAATATCATGGTTTCGAGAAGTGGCTGAATCATGTTTGCCTTGGTTTGAAGGGCTAGTCGTGGCTGGTTTTGGCTCGAACTTAGGCCTAGCGATCAATTTCTCTTCTCTCTTCCCATAATTCGGCTTCCATGAAGAAGGTCCCGAGCTAACATTCGCACGTGAGCTACCCCTCCTCTTGAGCTTCCGCTCTACTATGATGGCCATGTGCAACATGTCTTCTAATTCTACGTAGTGTTGCATCTCCACCCTATCTTGAATATCTAAATTTAGCCCTTGCAAAAATCTTGCCACGGTTGCTTCTCGATCTTCTTCAACATTGGCTCGTATCATGGCTATTTCCATTTCTTGATAATATTCCTCCACACTCCTGTTTCCTTGTCTCAGTCCTTGCAACTTTTTGTACAATTCCCGGTAGTAATGACTGGGCACAAATCGCTTTCTCATCACCGTTTTCATCTCCTCCCATGTCTCAATCAGGAGTTCTCTGTTCCGTCGCCTATTCATTACCAGTTGATCCCACCATACAACTGCATAATGAAAGAACTCAATTGCAGCAAGCTTAACTTTCTTTAACTCTGAGTAGTTATGGCAATCAAACACTGGCTCCACTTTCTTCTCCCACTCTAGGTAAGCTCCGTGGTCATTTTTCCCTTGGACTGGCAGAATCTTCATTTTAATACCTCCCATATTATTGTCTTCCTGGTCCCTAGCTTTTCTATTCCCATTTCCATGCCTAAATCTGCCCTTATTTATCGATGGTTCCTCCAACTCTTCTAATTCATCTTCCTCTGAAAGATCACATCCACCCCTCCGCCTATTTTGCATGTTTTGTGGCTACCTATTACATGTTCTGGCATCAACCTCATCGAATCTCTCATGAATGGGCTCTAGCGCTCACGTCAACAACCATTCCATTTGCCTCATTAATGCTTGCAACTGAAGATTTGGAACGTTTTATTGTGGACAATCATCTTTGGCTTCTCTTTCTTGATTTGGATTCATTTTTTTTAAACCTGCAAAACAATGTTAGATAAAAAAAAAGACCTTACTTCTCTCCCTCACGTGTTTCACTCTATCACTTGGTCACTCAGTTCACTCGTGTTTCACTCAAATAATTGGCTTTTACCCTCGAATGTTCTCACCACTCTTGCCTTTTTTTTTTTACTCGTTTATTCTCTCTTTCGGTTCTTTTGAAATCAACAATCAAATCTATTCGGCAACAAATTCAGCAACACGTTTTGCAACATAGTTCAGAATGAAGTAAATTTTTGCACTACGAGGTGAGGTCAAATTCGGACTCCTAGACACTCAGACAATGGAAAGGAAACAAAATTTTTTTTTTTGGATCCTCTTGGTTTTTCTTTTCTTTTCTTTACTTTCTTTTTTCTTCTTTTCTTTTCTTTTCTTTTCTTTTTTTTGTTGTTGTGAAATTCAGTAAGAACAAGGACTATAATAGACCAAGAAACACAAAACAGGAAGCTACAACCTAAACTTGAAGCCCAAGACACTAGTTACCCGAAACAAATAAAAAAACTAACCCTAGCAGCCCTAGGTGAAATTTTGGCCGACACTAAGTTCTTTCCCAAACAAGAATTCACAAAACAACCTAGAATACAATTTCAGATATGACCTTGTCAACAAACCAAAGAAAGTTCAAGAAACACAAACAAGAATGCAAGAACCCTATGAATTTAACAAACTCAAAATATATATTTTTTAATGGAATAGAACCTAAGTAATAAATCAGAATTCAAAAACAACTAAGGATAGACAAACCTGAGGCTAGAACCTCGCTCTGATACCAAATAATAAGAACCTTGTCAATATACTGACGAAACCCATTATCAATAAAAAAAGGCACCAAGACCGTTTCTACTCAAATTTGGATGGAAGTCACCGTGACCTGTTGCTTTTATTGAAGCAAGAACCTTGGTATATCGTAGACGCCACAATCAAGGATGGAAAGCTTGAATGATAAGTCAGGTATGAACGCCCGGATTGATCCGATGAGTTTGTGTAGTTTGTCAAAGAACCAAAGAAAGAATTTTCTCTCTCATAAGATAAACATTCATTCGTCCTTCATTATCCTTAGAAACGCCTATTTATAGGCCAAAATTACAAAGGAAAGTTGACAAATTCAAACATAACTACTAATCCTAATTTTAAGCCTACAATAAAAACCAAAAGAAAGGAAAGTCCTAATGGCTGATATTCAGCTATTTACATGCCCAACAATTAAAGGAAAGTGCAATTAACACTCTTCAACAACTTGCACAAATGATCAGCCGCATGTGTGCCAAAAATGGGAAAGTTTCCGAAATTCTTCCATTGACTTGATTTTGTAAAATTTGAGCCGATTTTAAGCTTGACTCATCCAGATTCTTCTACAACTTGGATCAAATTGATGCACCTTTATGGCTGACGTGGGCCTAGGTCAATGGGCTTGCACAAATTTTCTTGATTCCAGATTTCGTAAATCAGCCCATTTAGTGCTTCCTTGAATTTCTTGGCTCGAGCTCTTGTGACTGGTCCAACAGGAACTTGTATTGGGTCAACCAACATCCATGCATTTGAGCTCCCTAAGTCTCCATCAGCATCGTATCCCCATATGATTATCCACAATCGGCTTAAGGACAAGTTCTGTCTTACCTTCCCGATTATTTTTATCTTATGTTTCATTATCTCACCATCAGTAAACTTACCATCCAAAGACAGTATACCATTTGGATGCATTACCATTCGGTTACACATATGTATCCAAATGGTTGAGCTCTCCAGTTTTTTAATTACAAGATAACGCATATAAAAAGATATCACTGCTCCTAAAGAGGAGCTATGGATTTCATATCTATGAATAACAAGTCTACGCTATCAATAGTCATGCCTCCAACGTATCGTCATGCATACCACTATTAAGATGTAGGTGTCACCCTTTGGTGCATCAAAAGGCACAAGTCAAGACAACGGGCCCATTATTCATCTCAGGATTAAGATACAATACAAATGATTGTCTAAAGTGAATCAATTTGCCGAGATAGAATTATTAATCTAAATCAATTCACTTTATGTCCCGATCCAATACATTGTCACCTATGACAACATGCCAATGTTTCTACTCACGGATTCCACCTCCGATGGTCAAGACAAACCACCTCCCAATAGAAATATAGACAACATAACAATCTTTACATGAATAAAGTGCCCAACTTTATTCCCTCAATTGCGGATCTTATGATTTAGACCATCACCTTAAGAATCATGTCTTCCGTATAATCTGTCCATCATATGCCCAATTCTTATGGTTTAGACCAACAGTCTCAGACTATTGTTTGTGTAACATACATTCAACAAATATGAACATAAAGAGGACAAGATTTGGTATATAAACAATAAATAAATTCTTTATTGATAAAAATGTCTCCAAAAACTTATTACATTTTTACTCCTTAGGGCACACATGTCTAACACCAAGCCCTAACAAAGCGGCAAGGGGCGCTTCGAAAACTCTTGAACTGTAAGCAAAAACTAGGGACAACTGTTAAAGGAGCATATGATGTTGGTCAGGGGTTACCTCACTGAGGCACAAACCAATGGAGCCGACATCGATGTTGAAACTCAGATGACTATGGTGTTTGAGACTCTATCGAAGGAATTTATTCCGCTTAAAGCTACTTTTAATTTGAGCAATAGATGGGATATGACCTTAATAGAATTAATGAAACAGTTACAAGAGTTCAAACTACTGATCAGGGAATCTCCTGTGGGCGGGGAGGCCAAGTTGGCGGCTGCTTCTGGTTCCAATCCTAATCCTGGGAATAGAAAGAAATAATAAGCCAATAATGAGAAGTCTTCTATTCCTGCTAACAATAAGAGTAAGAAGAAGAAGAAGAAGAACCCAAAGAAGCTAAAGTGCTTCTTTTGTGGGAAGGTCGGGCACATCAAGAAGAATTGCAATGACTTCCTTTCTCGAAGAGGTAAGTGTGATCTTCTGTATTTAGAAACTTGTTTAGTTGAGAAATCCAATGACATTTGGGCCAAAGATTTCAGAGCAACTAATCATGTTTGTGTTTCTCTGCAAGGGTTCAAAGAAACGAGAGGTCTGCTTCATGAAGACTTCACGCTTCGGATGGGCGATGGATCATTGGTCTTAGCTGAAGCAGTGGAAGACATCTATCTGTATTTTGATAGTTATAGGCATTTAAGTTTGCGAGATTGTTTTTGAGTTCCTAAATTTAAGAAGAATTTAATTTCTATACCTTGTTTATTTAAAGAACAAATCTTTTATCCGTTCTGGATGGAAGTAAAATAATCTATATTTTATCAAACCTAAGATGGACTTACTACTTAATGCTGAGATGATGATAATAACTCTAAAAGACATAAAACTTCTTACTCTAATAAGACTTATCTTTGGCATTTGCGTCTTGGTCATATTAACCTAAAGATTCAAAGGTTGGTAAGGGATGGACCTTTAAGTCACTTAAAGGTGAAATCTATACCACAATTTGAATCTTGTTTAGAGGGTAAAATGACCAAAAGACCATTTGGATCTAAGGGCA
Organism: Artocarpus heterophyllus; assembly: GCA_025403435.1. Lineage (NCBI taxonomy): Eukaryota > Viridiplantae > Streptophyta > Magnoliopsida > Rosales > Moraceae > Artocarpus > Artocarpus heterophyllus. Next base: position 20,737,216 of record CM046345.1, on the reverse strand, counting down.
ATAGGGTCGAAGTGCATAGTGATGTTTGTAGACCAATGAACATCTAGCATAAGGAGGGTGTCAGTACTTCGTCACTTTTATTGATAATTACTCAAGGTATGGATATATGTACCTGATGCACCACAAAAGTGAAACTTATGACAAGTTCATTGAGTTTTGGGCTGAAGTGAAAAAGCAATTGGGTAGACCCATAAAGGTACTTCAATCCGATCGAGGTGGTGAATACCTTTCTAATGAGTTCTCAGGACACATATTAGAGAATGGGATTTTATCCCATTTGACCACGCCAGGCACTCTGCAGCAGAATGGCATAATGGAGAAAAGAAATAGGACTTTATTGGACATGGTCAGGTCCATGACGAGTTATTCATCATTGCCTTTATCCTTTTGTGGATATGCACTATAAACCGCATGTTATCTTTTGAACAACATGCCTTCCAAATATGTCCCTAAAACTCCCCACGAGTTGTGGATGGGCAAGAAGGAATCTTTAAACCATATTCGGATATAGGGATGTCCAGCTCATGTCCTGTTTAAGGATGCAAATAAGTTGGAAGCGCGTTCAGAAGTTTGTGTGTTTGTAGGATATCCAAAAGGGACTAAAGGGGGTTATTTTTATAACCCAAAGGAAAACATAATCGTGGTTGCAACTTTCCTTGAGAAGAGTTACCTAGATGACTTTAAGCCTCAAAGCAAAGTGGTGCTTGAGGAGTTAAGGAGTGATTCAATCACTCTAGGGGTTTCGATAAAAATTACTCCAATCGATGTAGAAAAACCAAACGAACCTGAACAACGACCTAAGGGGCTTCGGCATTGTCGAAGGGTCGGGCGTCAAGCCGAGAGGTATATGTTCAATGGTGTGGCCTTCTTGACTGAACCTGATGAACATGATAGGGATCCTTACACTTATGTAGAGGCTATGGAGGATGTTGATTTGAAACTCTAGACAGAGGCCATGAACATAAAGATAAAGTCTATGGAGACTAATTGGGTCTGGGAACTTATGGATCTTCTCAAAGGAGTAAAACCCATAGGGTGTAATTGGATCTACAAGAGAAAAAGAGAAGTGGATGGAAAAGTCAAAACCTTTAAAGCTAGACTATTAGCTAAAGGATACACACAAAAGGAAGGAATTGATTACGAGGAAACCTTTTTGCCTGTAGTCATGCTTAAGTCCATCCAGATTCTCTTGTCCATAGCTACTGCTCTTGACTACGAGATTTGGAAAATGGATGTCAAGACGGCCTTTTTGAATGGCTATCTTGATGAGTCCATTTATACAAAACAACCAGATGGGTTCAAGGCTAAGTGTTAGGAAGGTAAGGTTTGTAAGCCGCTAAAGTCAATATATGGACTTAAGCAAGCTTCCCATTCTTAGAACATAAGATTTGATCAAGTGATCAAGACTTATGGGTTCTCACAATATGTGGATGAACCAAGTGTACAAACACATTAAGGATGGGAAGGTAGTTTTTCTACTACTCTATGTAGATTACATTCTACTAATTGGCAATGACGTAGGGGCATTGTCATCGGTCAAATTATGGTTGACCAAGCAGTTTGACATGAAGGACTTAGGTGTGGCTAATTTTGTTCTCGGTATCCAGATTTTTCAGGATAGGAAGAACAAAATGATAGCTTTATCACAAGCCAATTGCATATATAAAATTCTTAGGAGGTTTGCAATGTAGGATTCCAAGAAAGGTAGGCAACCATATAGTTCTGGAATTACTCTTTTTAAGAAAGACTCTCCAAAGTCTAAGGAAGAAAGAGAATACATGAATAAGATGCCTTATGATTCGACAGTAGGTAGTCTCATGTATGCCATGCTTTGTACACAACCGGATGTTTGTTATGTGGTCGGAATTATAAGTCGATTTTAGGCGGATCCGGGATCGAACCATTGGGTTACGGTCAAGCATATTTTCAAGTACCTAAGAAGAACTCGAGGGTATATGCTTGTGTATTAGGGTGAGGACTTAACTCCCCTAAGATATATTGATTCAAATTTCCAATCATGTCTGGTTCTAAGAGATCGACTTCGGGTTTTGTGTTTACTCTGGGCGGCGGTGTCATCAGTTGGAGAAGTGTGAAGTAAGATTGTACTTCGGATTCAACGAGAGAGTCCTAGTTTGTGGCAGCTAGTGATGCTTTGAAGGAAGTAGTGTGGCTCCGCAAGTTCTTTGGGGATCTTGAGGTTGTTCCTGGCATGGATAAGGCAGTATAGTTATACTGTGATAACAATACAGCGGTAGTTAATGCTAAGGAACCAAGATTTCACAAGAAGAGTAAGCATATTAATCAGAAGTATCACGTGATAAAGGACTTTATTGAGGGCGGGCATATCACGATGTGGAAAATCACGTTAGAGGACAATTTAACTGATCCATTCATGAAGACACTTACGGGGAGAGTCTTCAAGAGGCATGTGGAAGCTAAGGGGATGCAAGATTTGTCATATTTACTCACTTAGTGCAAGTGGGAGATTGTTAGACGTGTATGCCCTAAGGAGTAAAAATGTATTATGTTTTTGGAGACATTTTTATCAATAAAAAATTTATTTATTATTTATATACCAAATCTTGTCCTCTTTACGTTCATATTTGTTGAATGTATGTTAAGCAAACAAAAGTCTGAGACTGTCATTCTAAACCGTTAAGAATTAGGCATATAATGGACAGATTATATAAAAGACACGATTCTTAAGGTGACAGTCTAAATCATAAGATCCGCAGTCGAGGAAATAAAGTTTGGCTCTTTATTCATGTAAAGATTGTTATGTTGTCTATATCCCTAACGGGACAGGGTTTGTCTTGACCATCGAAGGTGGACTTTGTGAATAGAGACATTGGCACATTGTCATAGGTGACGATATGTTAGATTGGGACATAAAGTGAATTGATTTAGATTAATAATTCTATCTCAGCAAATCGATTCACTTTAGACAATCATTTGTATTGTATCTTAATCCTGAAATAAATAGTAGGCCCGTTGTCTTGACTTATGTCTTTTGATGCACCAAAGGGTGACATCCATATTTTAATAGTGGCACGCATGCCGGTATGTTAGAGGGATGACTCTTAATAGCGTAGACCTGTTATTCATGGATATGGAATCCATAGCTTTTCTTTAGGAGTAGTTGATATCCTCTTATAGGCATTATCCTGTAATTGAAAAACTAGAGCACTCAACAATTTGGATACATAGGTGTAACCGAATGGTATACAGTCTTTGGATGGTAAGTTTTCCGATGGTGAAATAATGGAATGTAAGATAAAAATAATCGGGAAGGTAAGACAAAACTTATTCTTAAGCTGATTATGGATAATCCTATGGCGATACGATACACTATGATATGTCATGGAGACTTAGCTATTCGGGCTTTGTAATTCTATATAGTTCGAGAGTGCAGCTCCAACCTTTTAGTGGAGTAGCGCTGGAGTTGATAATTATGAAATGAATATCTGGGATATTGGGTTTCATAATTATCATGAGCTTGAACTATATAGGTCCATCAGGTCCCCATTGCTAGCTCATAAAAATCGTATAACGATATGGCGTGCTTTTCTAAAAATTGGTGAATTATGTCAGCTTTATCAGATTGGCTAAAATTCGGTAAAATAAGATAATTCATGTTTGTTTATCAGTTGAATTAATTTTGTGATAAAATTAATTCAAGATAAACTTGTTGAATTATCGGGACTAGATAATTCATGTCTGTTTATCGATTGAATTAATTTTGAATAAATTAATTCAAGATAAACTTGTTGAATTCTTAGGAATATTTATTTTCCTAGGGAATATCTAGATATGACTGTTTTAATCAGATAACTTCTCTATTGGGTTATTTGAATTAAAACGGTGGCTCTATCCCAAGAATCTCGGGTGGAGAATAAAGATTCACAGGAATCTTTTATTAGAGGTTCGGCAGGCTAATCTTTATGTTCGGCCTACCGATTGAGGAGGTTCGATAGGCCGATATGTCAGTTCGGCCTGCCGACCTAGCGATAAAAAGATCACGTGTTTTCATGTAGATTTTATCAGATATTGATTCTGATTTGAATTTTCTATGCCTTATCTGATAGGGACTGACTCTTGGGCCCAACTTCTATATAAAGGGGAGTGAGACTTATTGTTATTGAGACCAGTTGAGAAATCTAGAGTGAGACTTTGTCAGTGAGACTCTGAAACTCCCCGGAAAGCTATCATTCACAAATCATAAATTATAGCTTCGGGTATTTTTCTACTGGTTGGAAGGAGAGTTACCTGGGGAAAAGCTGTACGATGTTAGCCCACACTAACTCCGATCGAGAATAGAAAATAGCAAAGAAGGCCAGTTGGTTGAGGTCCTTCTAGAACATTACTTCTCTTCACTGATTACGGTAGCTTTTCGGCACATACAAGGTTTGTAAGATATGGTTAATTTATGCATATAATGTATCAAACTTGTGTTTTGAAAAATACTCTGATATAAAAAAATTTTAAATTTCGCTGTGTACTATTTTTCCAACCCTTAAGCCTTTGCACTTATTTAGAAAAACACAATCTCTCTAAATTGTAGAAAGGTTTAGAAGATTCTCTTTTTTTTCTTCAGGAATTGTTTTAGAGATATTCTCCATTCTTTTTGTGTTTATCAATAGTTGGAAGTTAGAGTTCGTTTCCTTTACATTTTCGTATTTAGATGATTTTTAAGCAATTTGGTTTATGCATATATGTTGAAAATCATAATTCTGTATATGTAAATATCTTACATTCATCCAACTAAAAATAGTATGAACATGAGATAAACATAATAATAGCACTGGAGTATAAAATTTTTTTTCATTCAACTTTTAATAAAACTTTATTTGTCACAGCAATAGTATCACCAAAAAATTGCTCAAGTCATTGGTAAATCCAGCGATATGAAAATAAGGTTTAGAAGATTCTCTTTCTTTTCTTCAGGAATTGTTTTAGAGATATTCTCTATTCTTTTTGTGTTTATCAATAGTTGGAAGTTAGAGTTCGTTTCCTTTACGTTTTCGTATTTAGATGATTTTTAAGCAATTTGGTTTATGCATATATGTTGAAAATCATAATTCTGTATATGTAAATATCTTACATTCATCCAACTAAAAGTAGTATGAACATGAGATAAACATAATAATAGCACTGGAGTATAAAATTTTTTTTCATTCAACTTTTAATAAAACTTTATTTGTCACAGCAATAGTATCACCAAAAAATGGCTCAAGTCATTGGTAAATCCAGCGATATGAAAATAAGGCTAATACCATGTATATTTTTTCACCATGGCAAACGCTTTTGATCACAAGAAGGAAAGAATTTTAGTATAAAGTAAGGCAACGTTTCAAGCATCTATCAGTTTATATATGCCACTAAAGGTACGTAGGTGTAGGTCAACTATAAAACAATTAGTAAAATAGGTGAGTTGCAAAGAGTAGTATTTAATTGACACATGCTTGGACCATACTCACATATTATGACTTTGATTAAGCCCTAAATGCTGGGAATGTTCTCCACTGCACTTGTTTTGTATGTGGAAGAAAATTGAAATGAATAGTTTTCTAGTAAATACATATTATAGTGTTTGGCAAAATCAGTTTTAACCAAAACTTTTAGTTTCTATAATTTAAAACTCTCACATGTTACAATGATTACAAAATAATAAGCTATATTGTAAAATTTTCATATGCTATAATTTTTATTTTAAAAGTTTTAATTCTAACTACACTTTAAGACACTCCGCATAAAATCATAGAAACGTACGACGTCTTATATTTGTGTGGTCCTCGACATTTCAATGAATGGCTTGGGTAACAAGATGCAGAGCTATGTCTGGAAGTCAGTGAACAACGGCTAAAAATTTTCTAATCTGCATTATATAAAGTTTTAATTTTTAAAATCCACCTGAGTCATTTATCTCATGCTACTCGATTTTAATATATATATATATATACATATATATATATATTCCCTAAAAACGTCTGCTTGTCCACGCCATTCACGAGTTAGAATGAATGTATGTGCCAATGAGGAAGTGGATTAACGTTTTTTAATAATCAGGAAGTGGGTTAATGTTGAACATTAATGTATATAATAATTTATCACTAATAAACTGATGAATTCTGGTTTTCTTGAAGGGAGGGAATCGAATTGGGAAGAAAGGGAAAGAGCGAGATGCAGGAAAAATAAAAGCAAAAATAACTGAAAAATAAAAAATATATAACAATATAATAATTACTATTTGCTAATTAATTATTAATCACTAATATATTAATTACAATTTACTATTATTTCTAATAGTAAATTATAGTAATTAATACTCAATACACTAACTACTATTTACTTACTAATTAATTATCTAATTATTTCACGGGCTCTGCATATATTTTAAGAAACATAAGCAAAGACACAAATTAGGAAACGATTATATGACAAGAGACAAGTGATTAAATCGAGGTGTTGTGTTGACTCTTAGCGACAGCAAAGCAAATGCTTACACGAATAATATGCTGCGAAACCTTTGGAAAATACAAAAAACCGCCGTTGCCGGGGATCGAACCCGGGTCACCCGCGTGACAGGCGGGAATACTCACCACTATACTACAACGACTTTCGAATGACGCACGCTTATTTTATAAATTTATATAAATAGATTTCTAAGCACTTCGCATACTTTCGGCAGAATGAGCACTTGTCAGTTTGACAAATGAGTGGCTGTTTCTCTATTTTCGATTGGGATTCTTTTTTGAAGAGGAAAAAGAAATGAAAATTCTTTTTGGCCAATAAAACTTCCACAAAAGAGTTTTTTTTACCTTTTTTCTTAATTTTTTTTCTCTCTCTCATATTGATAATTTGATTGGCATGCGATTTGCACTAGAAGCAAGTGATTTTTTTTTTCTTTTTTTTTCATATTTTATAACCAATTAGTGCCATGACTCTTAACTTATTTCATGTTTGGAAAGTTTGGTTAGAACTATAGTTGTAGTTCAAAACATTGTAACATGTTACAGCTTTACACTATAGCAGGCTTTTTTTTTTTTTACTTTAGCATGTGAGAGGTTTACACTAATTGATAACTACAACTATGGTTCTAACTGAGATTGCCAAACACCCTTAGTTTTATTCGCCTCCCCCTCCACCTCTCCCAAAAAAAAAGCTCTTGTAAATTCTTAGCGGTATTTAAAAAAAAAGTTGCCAAAATTTCTTTCGATACTCGATTTTTTTTTTTCGAAAAGTTCCGATACTTAATTTTAAGTATTTTCAATAATTCAAAATCAGTTGTATCTTTAGTTGAAAAACGAAACGCGTTACTTTCCTTAAAAAAAAAAAAAAAAAGCAAAAGGATAAAAAAGAAAATTGAAAGAATTTAAATATGCTAGATTTTCTCTTTTCATTTTTGATAGATTATTGTACAGGACAAAACATGGATGCAAATTTTTTTCTTTTTTTTTTTGAGGGAAATTACTTTTATTAACTTAGGCCATGTGCAACATTGGCTTTACTGTGATGGCCATGTGCAACATGTCTTCTAATTCTACGTAGTGTTGCATCTCCACCCTATCTTGAATATCCGAATTTAGCCCTTGCAAAAATCTTGCCATGGTTGCTTCTCAATCTTCTTCAACATTGGCTTGTATCATGGCTATTTCCATTTCTTGATAATATTCCTCCACACTCCTGTTTCCTTGTCTCAGTCCTTGCAACTTTTTGTACAATTCCCGGTAGTAATGGCTGGGTACAAATCGCTTTCTCATCACTGTTTTCATCTCCTCCCATGTCTCAATCGGGTGTTCTCTGTTCCGTCGCCTATTCATTACCAGCTGATCCCACCATACAACCGCATAATCAGAGAACTCAATTGCAGCAAGCTTAACTTTCTTTAACTCTAAGTAGTTATGGCAATCAAACACAAGCTCCACTTTCTTCTCCCACTCTAGGTAAGCTCCGGGGTCATTTTTCCCTTGGAATGGTGGAATCTTCATTTTAATACCTCCCATATTATTGTCTTCCCGGTCCCTAGCTTCTCTATTCCCATTTCCATGCCTAAATCTGCCCTTATTTATCGATGGTTCCTCCAACTCTTCTAATTCATCTTCCTCCGAAAGATCACATCCACCCCTCCGCCTGTTTTGCATGTTTTGTGGCTACCTATTACGTGTTCTGGCATCAACCTCATCTAATCTCTCATGAATGGGCTCTAGCGCTCGCGTCAACAACTATTCCATTTGCCTCATTAATGCTTGCAACTGAAGATTTGGAACGTTTTGTTGTGGACAATCATCTTCGGCTTCTCTTTCTTGATTTGGATGCATTATTTTTTTTTAAACCTGCAAAACAACGTTAGATAAAAAAAAAAAAAAGACCTTACTTCTCTCCCTCACGTGTTTCACTCTATCACTTGGTCACTCAGTTCACTCGTGTTTCACTCAAATAATTGGCTTTTACCCTCGAATGTTCTCACCACTCTTGCTTTTTTTTTTTACTCGTTTATTCTCTCTTTCGGTTCTTTTGAAATCAACAATCAAATCTATCCGGCAACAAATTCAGCAACACGTTTTGCTACGCAGTTCAGAATGAAGTAAATTTTCGCACTACGAGGTGAGGTCAAATTCGGACTCCTGGACACTCAGACAATGGAAAGGAAACAAAATTTTTTTTTTTTGATCCTCTTCGTTTTTCTTTTCTTTTCTTTTCTTTCTTTTTTTTTTCTTTTCTTTTCTTTTCTTTTCTTTTTCTTTTCTTTTCATTTCTTTTTTTTTGTTGTGAAATTCAGTAAGAACAAGGACTATAATAGACCAAGAAACACAAAACAGGAAGCTACAACCTAAACTTGAAGCCCAAGACGCTAGTTGCCCGAAACAAAAAAAAAATAACCCTAGCAGCCCTGGGTGAAATTTTGGCCAACACTAAGTTCTTTCCCAAACAAGAATTCATAAAACAACCTAGAATACAATTTCAGATATGACCTTGTTGGAAACACAGTGTGCAACGGAATTTTAAAAATTTTCATCAGAGTAATTTCCATAATATAAGTTTGACATGTTATATGTATAAATTAGACAGATCTTACTAACCTTTGTGTGAAGAACCTCCGCAGCCTGTGAAGAGAAGTAACGTTCTAGAAGAGCCTCAACCAACTGGTCTTCTTTGCTATTCTCTATCCACAACCGGAGTGAGTGTGGGCTCACACGTCCAGCTCTTCCATTGGTGACTCTCCTTCCAACCAAGAGAGAGAACCCAAAGCTAGTGTTCGTGATTTGTGAACAAAAGCTCTCAGGGAGTTTTTAGATGCTCACTAGAAGAGTATCACTCTTAATCTCTCAATTGATCTGAGTAAATCATGAGACTCACTCCCTTTATATAGCCATTGGTCATGGGGTCAGTCCTTATCATATTAGGTCTCAAAAACTCGAAACAGAATCAAGTTCGGATCAATATTTGATAAGATCCGCATGAAAACGCGTAATCTTATCTCCCGCTGATCGGTAGGCCCAACAGCCTGATCGGTAGGCCGAACAGGCCCATTCGACAGGCCGAACACGTCATTCAGCAGGCCGAACCAAGAAAAAATCTCCGCGAATCTTTTATTTTCCACCCAAGATTCTAAAGGATAAAGTCTCAGTTTTGATTCAAATAACCCAATAGAGAAGATATCTAATCAAAACAAACTTTATCATGATAATCTCTAAGAAAATAAATCAATTCACAATAATTCAACAAGTTTATCTTGATCTAATTTATCCAAAATTAAATCAACCGATAAACAAACAAGAATTATCTGATCCAATAATTCAACAAGTTTATCTTAAATTAATTTTATTACAAAATTAATTCAACCAATAAACAGACATGAATTATTTGATTCTTACAAATTTTAAACCAATCCGATAAATCCGACATAAGTCACCAATTATTCAGAATGCACGCCGTGTCGTTACAGGATTTTGTGAGCTAGCAAAGGGGACCAAAATGGACCTATAAAGTTCAAGCTCATGACAATTATGAAACCCAATATCCCAGATATACATTTCACAATTATCAACTCCAACGCTACTCCACTAAAAGCTTGGAGCTGCACTCTCGAACTTTACAGAATTACGAAGCTCGTGTAGCTAAGTCTCCATGACATATAAAAGTGTATTGTATCCCCATATGATAATCCATAATCGGCTTAAGGACAAGTTCTGTCTTACCTCCTCGATTATTTTTATCTTACGTTCCATTGTCTCACCATTAGAAAACTTACCATCCAAAGATAGTATACCATTCGGTTACACCTATGTATCCAAATGGTTGAGCGCTCTAGTTTTTCAATTACAGGATAATGCATATAAGAGGATATCATTACTCCTAAAGAGGAGCTATGGATTCCATATCTATGAACAGCAAGTCTACGCTATCAAGAGTCATGCCTCCAACGTACCGGCATGCATACCACTATTGAGATGTGGGAGTCAGCCATTGGCACATCAAAAGACACAAGTCGAGACAACGGGCCCACTATTCATCTCAGGATTAAGATACAATACAAGTGATTTTCTAAAGTGAATCGATTTTCCAAGACAGAATTATTAATCCAAATCAATTCACTTTATGTCCCGATCCAACACATTGTCACCCATGACAAAGCGCCAATGTTTCTATTCACGGAGTCCAACTCCGATGGTCAAGACAAACCATCTCCCAAAAGGGATATAGACAATATAACAATCTTTACATGAATAAAGCGCCCAACTTTATTCCCTCGATTGCGGATCATATGTTTTAGACCGTCACCTTAAGAATCGTGTCTTGCGCATAATCAGTCCATCATATGCCCAATTCTTAAGGTTTAGACTGACAGTCTCAGACTATTGTTTGCTCATCATACATTCAACAAACATGAACATAAAGAGGACAAGATTTGGTAAATATAAGAATAAATTCTTTATTGATAAAAAAATGTCTCCAAAAACATATTACATTTTTACTCCTTAGGGCATACATGTCTAATAGACGCTGTCAACAAACCAAAGAAAGTTCAAGAAACACAAACGAGAATGCAAGAACCCTATGAATTTAACAAACTCAAAATATTTTTTTTTGAACGGAATAGAACCTAAGTAATAAATCAGAATTCAGAAACAACTAAGGATAGACAAACCTGAGGCTAGAACCTCGCTCTGATACCAAATGATAAGAACCTCACCAATATACTGACGAAACCCGTTATCAATAAAAAAAGGCACCAAGACCGTTTCTACTCAAATTTGGATGGAAGTCACCGTGACCCGTTGCTTTTATTGAAGCAAGAACCTTGGTATATCATAGACGCCACAATCAAGGATGGAAAGCTTGAATGATAAGTCGGGTATGAACGCCCGGATTGATCCGATGAGTTCGTGTAGTTCGTCAAAGAACCAAAGAAAGAATTTTCTCTCTTAGAAGATAAACATTCATTCGTCCTTCATTATCCTTAGAAACGCCTATTTATAGGCCAAAATTACAAAGAAAAGTTGACAAATTCAAACATGACTACTAATCCTAATTTTAAGCCTAAAATAAAAACCAAAAGAAAGGAATGTCTTAATGGCTGATATTCAGCTATTTACACGCCCAACAATTAAAGAAAAGTGCAATTAATGCTCTTCAGCAACTTGCACAAATGATCAACCGCATGTGTGCCAAAAATGGGAAAGTTTCTGAAATTCTTCCATTGACTTGATCTTGCAAAATTTGAGCTAATTTCAAGCTTGACTCAGCCAGATTCTTCTACAACTTGGATCAAATTGATGCACCTTTATGGCTGACATGGGCCTGGGTCAATGGGCTTGCACAAATTTTCTTGATTCCAGATTTCGTGAATCAGCCCATTTAGTGCTTCCTTGAATTTCTTAGCTCAGGCTCTTATGACTGGTCCAACAGGAACTTGTATTAGGTCAACCACCTTCCATGTATTTGAGCTCCCTAAGTCTCCATCAGCATCGTATCCCCATATGATTATCCATAATCGACTTAAGGACAAGTTCTGTCTTACCTTCCTGATTATTTTTATCTTATGTTCCATTATCTCACAATCAGTAAACTTACCATCCAAAGACAGTATACCATTTGGATGCATTACCATTCAGTTACACCTATGTATCCAAATGGTTGAGCTCTCCAGTTTTTCAATTACAGGATAACACATACAAAAGGGTATCACTACTCCTAAAGAGGAGCTATGGATTTCATATCTATGAATAAGAGGTCTACGCTATCACGAGTCATGCCTCCAACGTACCGACATGCATACCACTATTAAGATGTAGGTGTCACCCTTTGGTACATCAAAAGGCACAAGTCAAGACAACGGGCCCATTATTCATCTCAAGATTAAGATACAATACAAATGATTGTCTAAAGTGAATCGATTTTCTGAGACAGAGTTATTAATCCAAATCAATTCACTTTATGTCTCGATCCAACACATCGTCACCTATTACAACGTGCCAATGTTTCTACTCACAGATTCCACCTCCGATGGTCAAGACAAATCACCTCCCAATAGAGATATAGACAACATAACAATCTTTACATGAATAAAGTGCCCAACTTTATTTCCACGATTGCGAATCTTATGATTTAGACCATCACCTTAAGAATCGTGTCTTCCGTATAATATGTCCATCATGTGCCCAATTCTTAAGGTTTAGACCAACAGTCTCAGACTATTGTTTGCGTAACATACATTCAACAAATATGAACATAAAGAGGACAAGATTTGGTATATAAACAATAAATAAATTATTTATTGATAAAAATGTCTCCAAAAACTTATTACATTTTTACTCCTTAGGGCACACATGTCTAACACCAAACCCTAAAAAAGCGACAAGGGGCGCTTCGAAAACTCTTGAACTGTAAGCAAAAACTAGGGACATCTGTTAAAGGAGCATATGATGTTGGTCAGGGGTTACCTCACTAAGGCACAAACCAATGGAGCCGACGTCGATGTTGAAACTCAGATGACTATGGTGTTTGAGACTCTGTCGAAGGAATTTATTTCGCTTAGAGCTACTTTTAATTTGAGCAATAGATGGGATATGACCTTAACAGAATTAATGAAAAAGTTACAAGAGTTTAAACTACTGATCAGGGAATCTCCTGTGGGCGGTGAGGCCAAGTTGGCGGCTGCTTTTGGTTCCAATCCTAACCCTAGGAATAGAAAGAAATAACAAGCCAAGAATGGAAAGTCTTCTATTCCTGCTAACAACAAGGGTAAGAAGAAGAAGAAGAAGAAGAAGAACCCAAAGAAGCTAAAGTGCTTCTTTTGTGGGAAGGTCGGGCACATCAAGAAGAATTGCAATGACTTCCTTTCCCGAAGAGGTAGGTGTGATCTTCAGCATTTAGAAACTTGTTTAGTTGAGGAATCCAATGACATTTGGGTTATAGATTCTGGAGCAACTAATCATGTTTGTGTTTCTCTACAAGGGTTCAAAGAAACGAGAAGTCTGCTTCATGAAGACTTCACGCTTCGGATGGGCGATGGATCCTTGGTCTTAGCTGAAGCAGTGGGAGACATCCATCTATATTTTGATAGTTGTAGTCATTTAAGTTTGAGAGATTGTTTTTAAGTTCCTAAATTTAAGAAGAATTTAATTTCTGTACCTTGTTTATTTAAAGACTCCTATTTGGTTTCTTTTAATAATAAAGCAGTGATTCGTAAAAACAAATCTTTTATCTGTTCTGGATGGATGTAAAATAATCTATATTTTATCAAACCTAAGATGGACTTACTACTTAATGCTGAGATGAATGATAATAACTCTAAAACACTTAAAACGTCTTACTCTAATAAGACTTATCTTTGGCATTTGCGTCTTGGTCATATTAACCTAAAGATTCAAAGGTTGGTAAAGGATGGACCTTTAAGTCACTTAAAGGTGAAATCTATACCACAATTTGAATCTTGTTTAGAGGGTAAAATGACCAAAAGACCATTTGGATCTAAGGGCAATAGGTTCGAAGTGCATAGTGATGTTTGCAGACCAATGAACATCTGACACAAGGAGGGTGTGAGTACTTCGTCACTTTTATTGATGATTAGTCAAGGTGTGGATATATGTACCTGATGCACCACAAAAGTGAAACTTATGATAAGTTCAGGGAGTTTTGGGCTGAAGTGGAAAAGCAATTGGGTAGACCCATAAAGGTACTTCAATCCGATTGAGGTGGTGAATACCTTTCTAATGAGTTCTTAGGACACTTATTAGAGAATGGGATTTTATCCCATTTGACCACGTCAGGCACTCTGCAGCAGAATGGCATAATGGAGAAAAGAAATAGGACTTTAATGGACATGGTCAGGTCCATGACGAGTTATTCATCATTGCCTTTATCCTTTTGGGGATATGCATTATAAACCGCATGTTATCTTTTGAACAACACGCCTTCCAAATATGTCCCTAAAACTCCCCACGAGTTGTGGATGGGCAAGAAGGCATCTTTAAACCATATTCGCATATAAGGATGTCCAGCTCATGTCCTGTTTAAGGATGCAAATAAGTTGGAAGCGCGTTCGGAAGTTTGTGTGTTTGTAGGATATCCAAAAGGGACTAAAGGGGGTTATTTTTATAACCCAAATGAAAACATAGTCGTGGTTACAACTCATGCAACTTTCCTTGAGGCGAGTTACCTGGATGACTTTAAGCCTCAAAGCAAAGTGGTGCTTGAGGAGTTAAGGAGTGATTCAATCACTCTAGGGGTTTCGATAGAAACTGCTCCAATCGATGTAGAAAAACCAAACGAACCCGAACAACGACCTAAGGGGCTTCGGCATTATGGAAGGGTCGGGCGTCAAGCCGAGAGGTATATGTTCAATGGTGTGGCCTTCTTGGCTGAACTAGATGAACATGATAGGGATCCTTACACTTATGTAGAGGCTATGGAGGATGTTGATTCGAAACTCTAGACAGAGGCCATGAACACAGAGATAAAGTCTATGGAGACTAATTGGGTCTGGGAACTTGTGGATCTTCCCGAAGGAGTAAAACCCATAGGGTGTAATTGGATCTACAAGAGAAAAAGAGAAGTGGATGGAAAAGTCAAAACCTTTAAAGCTAGACTATTAGCTAAAGGATACACACAAAAGGAAGGAATTGATTACGAGGAAACCTTTTTGCTGTAGCCATGCTTAAGTCCATCCAGATTCTCTTGTCCATAGCTATTGCTCTCGACTACGAGATTTGGCAAATGGATGTCAAGACGGCCTTTCTGAATGGCTATCTTGATGAGTCGATTTATACGAAACAACCAGATGGGTTCAAGGCTAAGTGTTACGAGGGTAAGGTTTGTAAGCTGCTAAAGTCAATATATGGACTTAAGCAAGCTTCCCATTCTTGAAACATAAGAATTGATCAAGTGATCAAGACTTATGGGTTCTCATAAAATGTGGATGAACCAAGTGTACAAACACATTAAGGATGGGATGGTAGTTTTTCTACTACTCTATGTAGATTACATTCTGCTAATTGGCAATGACGTAGGGGCATTGTCATTGGTCAAATTATGGTTGACCAAGCAATTTGACATGAAGGACTTGGGTGAGGCTAATTTTGTTCTCGGTATCTAGATTTTTCTGGATAGGAAGAACAAAATGATAGCTTTATCACAAGCCAATTGCATATATAAAATTCTTAGGAGGTTTGCAATGTAGGATTCCAAGAAAGGTGGGCAACCATCTAGTTCAGGAATTACTCTTTTTAAGAAAGACTCTCCAAAGTCTAAGGAAGAAAGAGAATACATGAATAAGATGCCTTATGATTTGGCAGTAGGTAGTCTCATGTATGCCATGCTTTGCACACAACCAGATGTTTGTTATGTGGTCAAAATTATAAGTCGATTTTAGGCCGATCCAGGACCGAACCATTGGGTAGGGGTGAACGGTGGACGGTTTGATAGTTTTTGGGCTGGTGCGGTGCGGTTTTTTTGGTTGGCGGGTTGACGATTAACCAACTCGCAAACCGCCCACCACATGGCGGGTGGTTTCGGTTTGGTTTTGGGTGGTTGCGGGCGGGTTGAGGCGGTTTAGACCTATGCTATTGCCCAATGTAATTTTAGACCTTTTTTTTAGAAAGTGAATAAAATTTGTAGAAAATATAAGATGATAATACATAAAGCATTCCCAACAACAAGCAAGTTTGATGCCTAAAGACAATGACCATATTCAAAAGTATAAATTAAGAAACATAATCATTCACTGCAACAAGAAACATTAACTACAGATAAAGTGATGAACAAAGTCAAGAGTCTATAAAGATTAAAGCCTATTCACTGGGTTCAAAAATAATAGAATGCTACAAATGAAACGATGAACAAAGTCAAGTGTTCTTTTTATTTTTAAGGCTTTCTCTACTAACTTACTTGATTTGAATTTTGATCACTTCACAAAATAATAAGAAAATTTCCAGTTTCCAATATGTCAAGAGGCAGCCGAGCCCGTGCTTGGAGTGTTGGATTGTTCAATCATCTCTAAAATAAGAATAAAATCAAATAAATGATAAGTTTTTTTTTTAAATATATAGGCGGGCGGGTGCGGGTTGAACCCACCCTCAAAAACTTAAAACCAAACCCGTCCACCTGAATATATTGGTGGACGGGTTCAACCCGCCCGCCAGTGGGTTGCTAACGTAAACCTGCTTTTTTCAAGATTGGCGGGTGCGGGGCGGTTTTTGTACAGCCTTACCATTGGGTTACGGTCAAGCATATTTTCAAGTACCTAAGAAGGACTCGAGGGTATATGCTTACGTATTCGGGTGAGGACTTAACTCCTCTAAGATATACTGATTCAAATTTCCAATCCTGTCTGGTTCTAAGAGATCGACTTCAGGTTTTGTGTTTACTCTGGGCAGCGGTGCCATCAGTTGGAGAAGTGTGAAGTAAGATTGCACTTCAGATTCAACGAGAGAGGCCGAGTATGTGGCAGCTAGTGATGCTTTGAAAGAAGCAGTGTGGCTCTGCAAGTTCCTTGGGGATCTTGAGGTTGTTCCTGGCATGGATAAGGTAGTATAGTTATACTGTGATAACAGTGCAGCGGTAGTTAATGCTAAGGAACCAAGATTTCACAAGAAAAGTAAGCATATTAATCAGAAGTATCACGTGATAAAGGACTTTGTTGAGGGCGGGCATGTCACGATGTGGAAAATCACGTCAAAGAACAATTTAACTGATCCATTCATGAAGACACTTATGGGGAGAGCCTTCAAGAGGCATGTGGAAGCTAAGGGGATGCGAGATTTGTCATATTTACTCACTTAGTGCAAGTAGGAGATTGTTAGACGTGTATGCCCTAAGAAGTAAAAATGTAATATGTTTTTGGAGACATTTTTATCAATAAAGAATTTATTTATTATTTATATACCAAATCTTGTCCTCTTTACATTCATATTTGTTGAATGTATGTTAAGCAAACAAAAGTCTGAGACTGTCATTCTAAACCTTTAAGAATTAGGCATATGACGGATAGATTATACAGAAGACACGATTCTTAAGGCGACAGTCTAAATCATAAGATCCGCAGTCGAGGAAATAAAGTTTGGCACTTTATTCATGCAAAGAATGTTATGTTGTCTATATCCGCAATGGGACATGGTTTGTCTTGACCATCGAAGGTGGACTTTGTGAATAGAGACATTGGCACATTGTCATAGGTGACGATGTGTTAGATCGTGACATAAACTGAATTGATTTAGATTAATAATTCTATCTCAGCAAATCGATTCACTTTAGACAATCATTTGTATTGTATCTTAATCCTGAAATGAATAGTAGGCCCGTTGTCTTGACTTATGTCTTTTGATGCACCAAATGGTGACATCCACATTTTAATAGTGGCACGCATGCCAGTATGTTAGAGGGATGACTCTTAATAGCGTAGACCTGTTATTTATAGATATGGAATCCATAGCTTCTCTTTAGGAGTAGTGATATCCTCTTATAGGCATTATCCTGTAATTGAAAAACTAGAGCACTCAACAATTTGGATACATAGGTGTAACCGAATGGTATACAGTCTTTGGATGGAAAGTTTTTCGATGGTGAAAAAATGGAATGTAAGATAAAAATAATCAGGAAGGTAAGACAAAAATTGTCCTTAAGCTGATTATGGATAATCCTATAGGGATACGATACACTATGATATGTCATGGAGACTTAGCTATTCGGGCTTTGTAATTCTATATAGTTCGAGAGTGCAGCTCCAACCTTTTAGTAGAGTAGCGTTGGAGTTGATAATTATGAAATGAATATCTGGGATATTAGGTTTCATAATTATCGGGAGCTTGAACTATATAGGTCCATCAGGTCCCCATTGCTAGCTCATAAAAATCGTATAACAATATGGCGTGCTTTTTCTAATAATTGGTGAATTATGTCAGCTTTATCAGATTGGCTAAAATTCGGTAAAATAAGATAATTCATGTTTGTTTATCGGTTGAATTAATTTTGTGATAAAATTAATTCAAGATAAACTTGTTGAATTATCGTGATTAAATAATTCATGTCTATTTATCGACTGGATTAATTTTGAATAAATTATTCAAAATAAAATTGTTAAAATATTAAGAATATTTATTTTCCTAGAGATTATCTAGATATAACTGTTTTAATCAGATAACTTCTCTATTGGGTTATTTGAATTAAAACTGAGGCTCTATCCCAAGAATCTCGGGTGGGGAATAAAGATTCACAGGAATCTTTTATTAGAGGTTCGGCAGGCTGATCTTTAAGTTTGGCCTAACGATTGAGGAGGTTCGGTAGGCCGATCTGTCAGTTCGGCCTGCCAACCTAGCGATAAAAAGATCACGCGTTTTCATACAGATTTTATTAGATATTAATTCTGATTTGAATTTTCTATGCCTTATCTGATAGGGACTGACTCCTGGGCCCAACCTCTATATAAAGGGGAGTGAGACTCATTGTTATTGAGATCAGTTGAGAAATCTAGAGTGAGACTTTGTCAGTGAGACTCTGAAACTTCCCGGAGAGCTATCATTCACAAATCATAAATTATAGCTTTGGGTATTTTTCTATTGGTTGGAAGGAGAGTCACCTGGGGAAAAGCTATACGATGTTAGCCCACACTAACTCCGATCGAGGGTAGAAAATAGCAAAGAAGGCTGGTTGGTTGAGGTCCTTCTAGAACATTACTTCTCTTCACTGATTGCGGTAGCTTTTCGGCACATACAAGGTTAGTAAGATATGGTTAATTTATGCATATAATGTGTCAAACTTGTGTTTTGAAAAATACTCTGATATAAAAAAATTTTAAATTTCGTTGCGCACTATTTTTCCAACACTTATGCCTTTGCACTTATTTAGAAAAACACAATATCTCTAAATTGCAGAAAGGTTTAGAAGATTCTCTTTCTTTTTACAAAACTTCTTCAGGAATTGTATTAGAGATATTCTCCATTCTTTCTGTGTTTATCAATAGTTGGAGGTTAGAGTTCGTTTCCTTTATGTTTTCGTATTTAAATGATTTTTAAGCAATTTGGTTTATGCATATATGTTGAAAATCATAATTCTGTATATGTAAATATCTTACATTCATCCAACTAAAAATAGTATGAACATGAGATAAACATAATAATAGCACTGGAGTATAAAATTTTTTTTCATTCAACTTTTAATAAAACTTTATTTGTCACAGCAATAGTATCACCAAAAAATTGCTCAAGTCATTGGTAAATCCAGCGATATGAAAATAAGGCTAATACCATGTATATTTTTTCACCATGGCAAACGCTTTTGATCACAAGAAGGAAAGAATTTTAGTATAAAGTAAGGCAACGTTTCAAGCATCTATCAGTTTATATATGCCACTAAAGGTACGTAGGTGTAGGTCAACTATAAAATAATTAGTAAAATAGTTGAGTTGCAAAGAGTAGTATTTAATTGACACATGCTTGGACCATACTCACATATTATGACTTTGATTAAGCCCTAAATGCTGGGAATGTTCTCCACTGCACTTGTTTTGTATGTGGAAGAAAATTAGAAATGAATAGTTTTCTAGTAAATTTATATTATGATGTTTGGCAAAATCAGTTTTACCAAAACTTTTAGTTTTTATAATTTAAAACTCTCACATGTTACAATGATTAAAAAATAATAAGCTATATTGTAAAATTTTCATATGCTACAATTTTTATTTCAAAAGTTTTAATTCTAATTATACTTTAAGATACTCCGCATGAAATCATGAAACGTACGACGTCTTATATTTGTGTGGTCCCTGACATTTCAATGAACGGCTTGGGTAACAAGATGCAGAGCTATGTCTAGAAGTCAGTGAACAATGGCTAAAAATTTTCTAATCTGCATTATATAAAGTTTTAATTTTTAAAATCCACCTGAGTCATTTATCTCATACTTCTCGATTTTAATATATATATATATACACATATATATATATTCCCTAAAAACGTCGGCTTGTCCACGCCATTCACGAGTTAGAATGAATGTATGTGCCAATGAGGAAGTGGATTAACGTTTTTTAATAATCAGGAAGTGGGTTAATGTTGAACATTAATGTATATAATAATTTATCACTAATATACTGATTAATTCTGGTTTTCTTGAAGGGAGGGAATTGAATTGGGAAGAAAGGGAAAGAGCGAGATGCGGGAAAAATAAAAGCAAAAATAACTGAAAAATAAAAAATATATAACAATATAATAATAAACAAAAATAACTGAAAAATAAAAAATATATAACAATATAATAATTACTATTTGCTAATTAATTATTAATCACTAATATATTAATTAAAATTTACTATTATTTTTAATAGTAAATTATAGTAATTAATACTCAATACACTAACTATTATTTACTTACTAATTAATTATCTAATTAATTTACGGGCTCTGCATATATTTTAAGAAACATAAGCAAAGACACAAATTAGGAAACGATTATATGACAAGAGACAAGTGATACAAACGAGGTGTTGTGTTGACTCTTAGCGACAGCAAAGCAAATGCTTCCACGAATAATATGCTGCGAAACCTTTGGAAAATACAAAAAACCGCTGTTGTCGGGGATCGAACCCGGGTCACCCGGGTGACAGGCGGGAATACTCACCCTACAACGACTTTCGAATGACGCACGCTTATTTTATACATTTATATAAATATATTTCTAAGCACTCCCCGTTCTTTCAGCAGAATGAGCACTTGTCAGTTTGACAAATGAGTGGCTGTTTCTCTATTTTTGATTGGGATTCTTTTTTGAAGAGGGAAGAGAAATGAAAATTCTTTTTGGCCAATAAAACTTCCACAAAAGAGTTTTTTTAACCTTTTTTCTTAATTTTTTTTCTCTCTCTCATATTGATAATTTGATTGGCATACGATTTGCACTAGAAGCAAGTGATTTTTTTTCTTTTTTTTTTCATATTTTACAACCAATTAATGCCATGACTCTTAACTTATTTCATGTTTGGAAAGTTTGGTTAGAACTATAGTTGTAGTTTAAAACATTGTAACATGTTACAGCTTTACACTATAGCAGGCTTTTGTTTTTTTTTTTTTTACTTTAGCATGTGAGAGGTTTACACTAATTGATAACTACAACTATGGTTCTAACTGAGATTGCCAAACACCCTTAGTTGTATTCCTCTCCCCTTCCACCCCTCCCCAAAAAAAAAAAAAGCTCTTGTAAATTCATAGCGGTATTTAAAAAAAAAGTTGCCAAAATTTCTTTCGATACTCGTTTTTTTTTTTTCGAAAAGTTCCGATACTTAATTTTAAGTATTTTCAATAAATCAAAATCAGTTGTATCTTTAGTTGAAAAACGAAACGCGTTACTTTTCTCAAAAAAAAAAAAAGCAAAAGGATAAAAAAGAAAATTGAAAGAATTTAAATATGCAAGATTTTCTCTTTTCATTTTTGATAGATTATTGTACAGGACAAAACATGGACGCAAATTTTTTTATTTTTTTTTTTTTGAGGGAAATTACTTTTATTAACTTAGGCCATGTGCAACATTGGCTCTACTGTGATGGCCATGTGCAACATGTCTTCAAATTCTACGTAATGTAGCATCTCCACCCTATCTTGAATATCTGGATTTAGACCTTGCAAAAATCTTGCCATGGTTGCTTCTCAATCTTCTTCAACATTGGCTCGTATCATGGCTATTTCCATTTCTTGATAATATTCTTCCACACTCCTGTTTCCTTGTCTCAGTCCTTGCAACTTTTTGTACAATTCCCGGTAGTAATGGCTGGGCACAAATCGCTTTCTCATCACTATTTTCATCTCCTCCCATGTCTCAATCGGGTGTTCTCGGTTCCGTCGCCTATTCAATACCAACTGATCCCACCATACAACTGTTAGACATGTATGCCCTAAGGAGTAAAAATTTAATATGTTTTTGGAGACATTTTTATCAATAAAGAATTTATTCATTTATATATACCAAATCTTGTCCTCTTTACGTTCATATTTGTTGAATGTATGATAACCAAACAGTAGTCTGAGACTGTCAGTCTAAACCTTAAGAATTGGGCATATGATGGACTGATTATGCGGAAGACATGATTCTTAAGGTGACGGTCTAAAACATATGATCCGCAATCGAGGGAATAAAGTTGGGTGCTTTATTCATGTAAAGATTGTTATGTTGTCTATATCCCTTATGGGAGATGGTTTGTCTTGACCATCGGAGTTGGACTCCGTGAATAGAAACATTGGCATGTTGTCATAGGTGATGATGTGTTGGATCGGGACATAAAGTGAATTGATTTGGATTAATAATTCTGTCTCGGCAAATCGATTCACTTTAGACAATCATTTGTATTGTATCTTAATCCTGAGATGAATAATGGGCCCGTTATCTCGACTTGAGTCTTTTGATGTACCAAAGGGTGACATCCACATCTCAATAGTAATATGTATGCCGGTGCGTTGGAGGCATGACTCTTGATAGCGTGGACTTGTTATTCATAGATATGGAATCCATAGCTCCTCTTTAGGAGTAATGATATCCTCTTATATGCGTTGTCTTGTAATTGAAAAACTGGAGCGCTCAACCATTTGGATACATAGGTATAACCGAATGGTATACTATCTTTGGATGGTAAGTTTTTCTAATGGTGAGCCAATGGAAAGTAAGATAAAATAATCGGGAAGGTAAGACAGAACTGTCCTTAAGCCGATTATGAATGATCATATGGGGATACGATACACTATGATATGTCATGGAGACTTAGCTACACGAGCTTCATAATTCTATAAAGTTCAAAAGTACAGCTCCAAGCTTTTAGGGAGTAGCGTGGGAGTGACAATTGTGAAATGTTATATTGGGATATTAGGTTTCATACTTATCGTGAGCTTGAACTTTATAGGTCCATTTTGGTCCTCTTTGCTAGCTCACAAAATCCTGTAACGACACGGCATGCTTTTCCAATAATGGGGACTTATGTCCTCTTTGCTAGCTCACAAAAATCCTGTAACGACACGGCATGCTTTTTCCAATAATTGGTGACTTATGTCAGATTTATCAGATTGGTTTAAAATTTGGAAGAAATTAACTAATTCATGTCTGTTATGGTTGAATTATTTTTTGTAAGAAATTAGTCAAGATAAACCTTGTTGAATTATTGCAATCAGATAATCTTGTCTATTTATCGGTTGTTTTAATTTTGGACCAATTAGATCAAGATAAACTTGTAGAATTATTGTAAATTGATTTGTTTTCTAGAGATGATCTTGATAAAGTTTGTTTTGATCAGATAACTTCTCTATGGGTTATTTTAAATCAAAACTGAGACTTTATCCTTTAGAATCTCAGGTGGAAAATAAAAGATTCATGGAGATTTTTTCTCGGGAGTTCGACCTGCCGAATGACGTGTTCGGCCCCTGCCGATCAGCAAGAGATAACACTTACGCATTTTCACGCGGATCTTATCAAATATTGATCCAAACTTGATTCTGTTTCGAGTTTTTGAGACCTAATCTGATAAGGACTGACCCCAGGACCAATAGCTATAAAAAGGGAGTGAGTCTTATGATTACTCAGATCAATTAAGAGATTAAGAGTGATACTCTTCTCGTGAGCATCTAAAAAACTCCTTGAGAGCTTTTGTTCACAAATCACGAACACTAGCTTTGGGTTCTCTTTATGGTTGGAAGGAGAGTCACCGGTGGAAGAGCTGTACGTGTGAGCCCACACTCACTCCAGTTGTGGATAGAGAATAGCAAAGAAGACCAGTTGGTTGAGGCTCTTCTGGAACGTTACTTCTCTACACAGGTTGCAGAGGTTCTTCGGCACACAGAGGTTAGTAAGATCTGTCTAATTTATACATATAACATGTCAAACTTGTGTTTTTAAAAATACTCTGATAAAAATTTAAAAAAATTTCCGCTGCGCACCGCATTTCCAACAATTGATATCAGAGCCAGGTTTTTACATAAATTTACAAGTTTGTGATCATGTTATATGCATAAAATTTGTGATCTTTATCTCTCCTATGCTTGAATTGAATTTTATGGAGAGATGGCACTCTAGGTTTCTATATGATATATGTGTTGTCATGGATTATGTGGTGAATGTTTATTAATTAATTATGGTTGGTTAAATCGTTGTTTAATTATTTATTAATTAATTAATTCATACCGATTATGGTTCCTTAGAGGTTAGAATATGTATCTAAGTTTTTCATGTAAATAGATGGCGGACTATCATCTCCATCTAGGAATTGTTATTTAATTTTACATTTGTAAGAATTTTGTAATTAAATGATTATTCGGAGAAGGCGAAACGAGAAGTCGGATCTTAAAGATAGATGATGGCGCCTCTAGAGTCTCTAATTTTATGTTTTTGAATTGTTGAAAATAAAATTGATGAATTGCATTAAAATTGTATTTTCTGGAATTAGGGATTACTGCTCAATCGGCATGCCGGACGTCACAGTTCGGTAGGCCGATGGTCACAAATCGGCAGGCCAGACGTGTGGCCCGGTAGGCCGACAGTGAGGCAGAAATTGGGGTGCTCTGCTGGCAGGCCAAACTTTCAGTTTGGTAGGCCGATGAAGCATGACCAGCAAGCCGATCACCCAGATCGGCCTGCCGACCGAGAGCTGTCAAGTGTCCAGAAAAGGTGCAATTTTTTCAGTGCAGTTTTAATTTTATTTTTGAGATGATTCTGAGAAACATTAAATTTGGATATGACCAGAAATATGAAGTATTCGATTCATATGAGATTGATGACTTGAAGATGGATATTACATGAAGAAGGATACAGCTTGAGGATTCAATGATGAAGAATCGATAAATGTCTCGATTATTCTCTTGTAATCTTAGTTTTTCTATTCTCTCGGGTGGAACCATAATATTATGGTTATTATTATTTTGCTTATAGCTTTGCTTGATTGCTTTGCTTGTCTGCATTATAATATGATTTACCATGTATATTGATAACATGTCATATAGGATAGGGAGTGCCGCTCATATTAAAATTGTTCATGCATAATTTTAAAATAAAACCTTGATTTCAAAAGATTGAGTGGGAGAAGGTTTTCGAAGAGAGGACCTAAGGCCTCCATCGTTGGTCCATAGGAAGAACATGGTGGTCCCGACCCCTAGGAAGGGATTTCTATCATGTACCAGATTGGATCTCTGAAAGGATAAGGTATTTTAGTATGATTTATGGTTGCACACCCCTAGGTGTTGATTATAAATCATGGATAAAATATTGAAATGGTGGTTATACACTCACGTTAATTTTATTATTAACCTCCCCTAGGAGCTCTGTTAATAAAATTAATGGCCAAAGAAACAATATAGTATATGCTGGATCATACGGGTCTTGGATGGCATATATTAATCAAGAAGGGATCCGTGTTCCTGATTGAATTTGGCATGACTCCCCTAGGAGCTTGTTGAATTATGAGTTGGAAATTATCGTTGTAAGGTTGTGATATTTTCAAGATTTTGACACATAAACGCATTTGTATGATTTTACATGATTGTGTTATCTTACTAAATTATTATATATGTTTGCTTATATTTGGTATATGATTCTTTATTGTAGATTGAAAATGTCTAAAAAGGCTTTATCATCGATAGTTGACAAAAACCAATTAACTGGTGAGAATTATAACGATTGAAAACAGAATCTGGACATCGTCCTATCCTTTGAGAAACTGAAATATGTACTGACAACCCCTTATCCTCCCGAGCCTACGGGAGACTCAAGTAATGACCAATTCCAAGCGTACAAACCGCTGGAAAGATGCTAATGATCAGGCCCGCTACTATGTTATGGCTAGCATGAACAGCATGCTGCAGGCTCAACATCAGGATTATGAGACTATGAAGCAGATCTTGGATAATCTTGAGGACATGTTTTGGAGGTCAGGCCATAACAAAGCGGCAAGGGTGCTTCAAAACTCTTAACTATAGACAGAGGACCGGGGACATCTATAAAGGAGCACATTGATGTGGTCATGGGTTACCTCGCTGAGGCTCAAACCAATAGAGCCGACATCGATGCTGAAACCTCAGATGACTATGGTCTTTGAGACTCTGTCTACGAAATTTATTCCGTTTAGAGCTACTTTTAATTTAAGCAATAGACGGGATATGACCTTGACAGAACTGATGAAACAGTTGTAAGAGTTCGAACTGCTGATCAGAGAGTCTCCTGCTGGTGGTGAGGCCAACATGGTAGCTACTTCTGGTTCCAATCCTAACTCTGGGAATGGAAAGAAGCAACGGGCCAAGAACGGGAAGTCTTCTATTCCTGCTACTACCAAGAGCAAGAAAAACAAGAAGAAGAATCCAAAGAAGCTTAAGTGCTTCTTCTGTGGTAAGATCGGGCATATAAAGAAGCATTGCGAGGACTTCCTTCCAAGGGAGGGTAGGTGTGATCTTCTATATTTTAGAAACTGTTTGGTTGAGGAATCCAGTGACATCTGGGTCATAGATTATGGTGCAACTAATCATGTTTGTGTTTCTCTGCAGGGATTCAAAGAAACGAGAAGTCTGCTACATGAGACTTAACGCTTCGGATGGGCGATGGATCATTGGTCTCAGCGGAAGCAGTGGAAGATGTCCATCTTTACTTTGATAATTATAGGAATTTAATTTTGCGAGATTGTTTTTTATGTTCCTAAATTTAAAAGGAATTTAATTTCTATATCTTCTTTATTTAAAGACTCTACGTGGTATCTTTTAATGAAAAAGTGGTGATTCGTAAAAACAAATCTTTTATCTGTTCTGGATGGATGCAAAATAATCTATATTTTATCAAACCTAAGCTAGACTTATTGTTTAATGCTAAGATAAATGATAATGACTTAAAAAACTTAAAACTTCTCACTCTAATAAGACTTATCTTTAGCATTTGCACCTTGGTCATATTAACCTGAATAGGATTCAAAGGTTGGTAAGGGATGGACCTTTTAAGTCACTTAAAGGTGGAATCTATACCTCAATGTGAATCTTGTTTGGAGGGTTAAAATGACCAAAAGACCATACGGGTCTAAGGGCAATAGGGCCGAAGGGGTTCTAGAGCTTGTGCATAGTGATGTTTGCGGACCTATGAACATCCGGCACGAGGAGGGTATGAGTACTTCGTCACTTTTATTGACGATTACTCAAGATATGGGTATGTGTACTTGATGCACCACAAAGCGAAACTTATGATAAGTTCAGGGAGTTTCGAGCTGAAGTGGAAAAGCAATTGGGTAGACCCATAAAGGCACTTCGATCTGATCGAGGTGGGGAATACCTTTTTGATGAGTTCTTGGGACACTTGTTAGAGAATGGGATCTTATTCCCATTTGACTACGCCGGGCACTCCGCAGCAGAATGGCGTAGCGGAGAGAAGGATAGGACTTTGTTGGACATGAGTAGGTCCATGATAAGTTATTCATTCATTACCTTTATCCTTTTGGGGATATGCACTACAAACCACATGTTATCTTTTGAACAATGTGCCTTCAAAATCGGTCCCTAAAACTCCTCACGAGTTGTGGACAAGAAGGAAGACATCCTTAAACCATATTCGCATATGGGGATGTTCGGCTCATGTCCTGTTTAAGGATCAGAATAAGTTGGAAGCACGTTTGGAAGTTTGCGTGTTTATAGGATATCCAAAAGGGACTAAAGGGGGTTATTTTATAACCCAAAGGAAAATAAAGTCGTGGTTTCAACTAATGCAACTTTCCTTGAGGAGAGTTACATGGATGACTTTAAACCTCGAAGCAAAGTGGTGTTTAAGGAGTTAAGGGGTGATTCGTTCACTCCGGAGGTTCCGAACGAAACCATTCCGATCGGTGTAGAAAAACCAAACAAACTTAAACAACAACCTCAGGGGCTTCGGCGTAGTGGGAGGATCGGGCGTCAACCTGAGAGGTATATGTTCAATGGGGAGGTCTTTTTGGCTGAACCGAATGAACATGACAGGGATCCTTATACTTACGCAGAAGCTATGGAGGATGTTGATTCAAGACTCTGGACAGAGGCCATGAACATAGAGATGAAGTCTATTGAGACTAATCGGGTCTGGGAGCTTGTGGATCTTCCCGAAGGGGTAAAACCCATAGGGTGGAAGTGGATCTACAAGAGGAAAAGGGGAGTAGATGGAAGGTCGAAACCTTTAAGGCTAGACTGGTAGCTAAGGGTTATACGCAAAAGGAAGGAATTGACTATGAGGAAACCTTTTCACCTGTAGCCATGCTTAAGTCCATCCGGATTCTCTTGTCCATAGCTGCCGCTCTCGACTACGAGATTTGGCAGATGGATGTCAAGACGGCTTTTCTGAATGGCTATCTTGATGAGTCCATTTATATGAAAAAACCAGACGGGTTCAAGGTCCCGGGTCAAGAGGGTAAGGTCTGTAAGCTGCTAAAGTCAATTTATGGACTTAAGCAGGCTTCTCATTCTTGGAAGATAAGATTTGATCAAGTGATCAAGACTTAGGGTTCTCACAAAACGTGGATGAACCATGTGTTTACAAACACATTAAGGATAGGAAGGTGGTTTTTTCTACTGCTCTATGTAGATGACATTCTGCTAATTGGCAATGACGTTAGGGCATTGTCATCGGTCAAATTTGGTTGACTAAGCAGTTGACATGAAGGACTTGGGTGAGGCTAATTTTGTTCTCGGTATCCAGATCTTTCGGGATAGGAAAAACAAAATGATAGCTTTGTCACAGGCCAGCTACATAGATAAAATTCTCAGAGGGTTGGTAATGCAGAATTCCAAGAAAGGTGGACAACCATCTAAGTCTGGAATTACTCTTTCTAAGAAGACTCTCCAAAGTCTTATGAAGAAAGAGAATACATGAAGAAGGTTCCTTATGCTTCGGCAGTGGGTAGTCTCATGTATGCTATGCTTTGCACACTACCGGATATTAGCTATGCGGTCGAGATTGTAAGTCAATTTCAGGCAGATCCAAGACCGAACCATTGGGTGGGTTCTTAAAGCATATTTTCAAGTACCTGAGAAGGAATCGAGGGTATATGCTTGTGTATTCGGGTGAGGATTTAACTCCTCTAGGATACACTGATACCAGATTTTCAATCCTGTCTGGATTTCTAGGAAATCGACTTCGGGTTTGTGTTTACTCTGGGAGGCGGTGCCATCAGTTGGAGAAGTGCTAAGCAAGATTGCACTTCAGATTCAACGATGGAGGCCGAGTATGTGGTGGCTAGTGATGCTTCGAAAGAAGCAGTGTGGCTCCGCAAGTTTCTTGGGGATCTTGAGGTAGTTCCTAGTATGGATAAGCGGTATCACTGTATTGTGGATAACAGTGCGGCGGTAGCTAATGCTAAGGAACCAAGATTTCACAAGAAGAGTAAGCACATTGATTGGGAGTATCATGTGATAAAGAATTTCGTTGAGGGCGGGCATGTCATAGTGTGCAAGATCGCGTCAGGGACAATTTAGCTGATCCATTTACGAAGACACTTATTGGGAGTCTTAGAGAGGCTGTGGAAGTTATGGGGATGCAAATTTGCTGTATTTACTCACTTAGTGCAAGTGGGAGATTGTTAGACATTTATGCCCTAAGAAGTAAAAATGTAATACGTTTGTGGAGACATTTTTATCAATAAATGAATTTATTCATTTATATATACCAAATCTTGTCCTCTTTACGTTCATATTTGTTGAATGTATGATAACCAAACAGTAGTCTGAGACTGTCAGTCTAAACCTTAAGAATTGGGCATATGATGGACTGATTATGTGGAAGACATGATTCTTAAGCTGAGTGGTCTAAAACATATGATCCGCCAATCGAGGGAATAAAGTTGGGCGCTTATTCATGTAAAGATTGTATGTTGTCTGTATCCCTTATGGGAGATAGTTTGTCTTGACCATCAGAGTTGGACTCCATGAATAGAAACATTGGCACGTTGTCATAGGTGACGATGTGTTGGATCGGGACATAAAGTGAATTGATTTGGATTAATAATTCTGTCTCGGCAAATCGATTCACTTTAGACAATCATTAGTATTGTATCTTAATCCTGAGATGAATAGTGGGCCCGTTATCTCAACTTGTGTCTTTTGATGTACCAAAGGGTGACACCCACATCTCAATAGTGGTATGCATGCCGGTACGTTGGAGGCATGACTCTATATAGCGTAGACTTGTTATTCATAGATATGGAATCCCTAGCTCCTCTTTAGGAGTATTATTATCCTCTTATATGCGGTTGTCCTGTAATTGGAAACTGGAGCGCTCAACCATTTGGATACATAGGTATAACCGAATGGTATACTATCATTGGATGGTAAGTTTTCTAATGGTGAGACAATGAAACGTAAGATAAAATTAATCGGGAAGGTAAGATAGAACTTGCCCTAAAGCCGATTATGGATGATCATATGGGGATATGATACACTATGATATGTCATGGAGACTTAGCTACACGAGCTTCGTAATTCTATAAAGTTCGAGAGTGCAGCTCCAAGCTTTTAGTGGAGTAGCGTTGGAGTTGACAATTGTGAAATGTATATCTGGGATATTGGTTTTCATAGTTATCGTGAGCTTGAACTTTATAGGTCCCTTTGGTCCCCTTTGCTAGCTCACAAATCCTGTAATGACACGACGTGCTTTTCCAATAATGGTGACTTATGTCAGATTTATCAGATTTGTTTAAAATTGGAGAATTAAATAATTCATGTTTGTTTATCGGTTGAATTATTTTGTAAGAAATTAGTTCAAGATAAACTTGTTGAATTATTGCGATCAGATAATTCTTGTCTGTTTATCGGTTGTTTTAATTTTGGACAAATTAGATCAAGATAAACTTGTAGAATTATTGTGAATTGATTTGTTTTCTTAGAGATTATCTTGATAAAGTTTGTTTTGATCAGATAACTTCTCTATTGGGTTATTTGAATCAAAACTGAGACTTTATCCTTTAGAATCTCGGGTGGAGAATCAAAGATTCGTGGAGATTTTTTCTCCAGAGTTTGGCCTGCCGAATGACGTGTTCGGCCTTCCGATGGGGCCTGTTGGCCTGCCGATCAGCTAGAGATAAGACTACGCATTTTCACACGGATCTTATCAGATATTGATCTAAACTTGATTCTGTTTCGAGTTTTTGAGACCTAATTTGATAAGGACTGACCCCAGGACCAATAACTATAAAAAAGGAGTGAGTCTTATGATTTACTCAGATCAATTAAGAGATTAAGAGTGATACTCTTCTAGTGAGCATCTAAAAAACTCCTTGAGAGCTTTTGTTCACAAATCACGAACACTAGCTTTGGGTTCTCTTTATTGGTTGGAAGGAGAGTCACCGGTGGAAGAGCTGTACGTGTGAGCCCACACTCACTCCAGTTGTAGATAGAGAATAGCAAGAAGACCATTGGTTGAGGCTCTTCTGGAACGTTACTTCTCTACACAGGTTGTAGAGGGTCTTCGGCACACAGAGGTTAGTAAGATCTGTCTAATTTATACATATAACATGTCAAACTTGTGTTTTTGAAAATACTCTGATAAAAAATTTAAAAAAATTTCCGCTACGCACCGCGTTTCCAACAACAACCGCATAATCAGACAACTCAATTGCAACAAGCTTAACTTCTTTAACTCTGAGTAGTTATGGCAATCAAACACTAGCTCCACTTTCTTCTCCCACTCTAGGTAAGCTCCGGGGTCATTTTTCCCTTGGAATGGCAGAATCTTCATTTCAATACCTCCCATATTATTGTCTTCCCGGTCCCTAGCTTCTCTGTTCCCATTTCCATGCCTAAATCTGCCCTTATTTATTGATGGTTCCTCCAACTCTTCTAATTCATCTTCCTCCGAAAGATCACATCCACCCCTCTGCCTATTTTGCATGTTTTGTGGCTACCTATTACGTGTTATGGCATCAACCTCATCTAATCTCTCATAAATGGGCTCTAGCGCTCGCGTCAACAACCGTTCCATTTGCCTCATTAATGCTTGCAACTGAAGATTTGGAACATTTTGTTGTAGACGATCATCTTCGGCTTCTCTTTCTTGATTTGGATTCATTATTTTTTTTTAACACTACAAAACAACGTAGATAAAAAAAAAAAGACCTTACTTCTCTCCCTCACGTGTTTCACTCTATCACTTGGTCACTCAGTTCACTCGTGTTCCACTCAAATAATTGGCTTTTACCCTCGAATGTTCTCACCACTCTTGCCTTTTTTTTTTTACTCGTTTATTCTCTCTTTTGGTTCTTTTGAAATCAACAATCAAATCTATCCGGCAACAAATTTAGCAACACGTTTTGCTACACAGTTCAGATGAAGCAAATTTTCGCACTACGAGGTGAGGTCAAATTCGGACTCCTGGACACTCAGACAATGGAAAGGAAACAAATTTTTTTTTCTTTTTTTTTGGATCCTCTTGGTTTTTCTTTTCTTTTCTTTTCTTTCTTTTTTTTTCTTTTCTTTTCTTTTCTTTTTTCTTTTCTTTTTCTTTTCTTTTCTTTTTTTTTTGTTGCGAAATTCGGTAAGAACAAGGACTATAATAGACCAAGAAACACAAAACAGAAGCTACAACCTAAACTTGAAGCCCAGACACTAGTTACCCCAAACAAAAAAAAAAAATAACCCTAGCAGCCCTAGGTGAAATTTCGGTCAACATTAAGTTCTTTCCCAAACCAGAATTCACATAACAACCTAGAATACAATTTCGGATATGACCTTGTCAACAAACCAAAGAAAGTTCAAGAAACACAAACGAGAATGCAAGAACCCTATGAATTTAACAAACTCAAAATATTTTTTTTGAACGGAATAGAACCTAAGTAATAAATCAGAATTCAGAAACAACTAAGGATAGACAAACCTGAGGCTAGAACCTCGCTCTGATACCAAATGATAAGAACCTCGCTCTGATACCAAATGATAAGAACCTCGCTAATATACTAACGAAACCCGTTATCAATAAAAAAAGGCACCAAGACCGTTTTTACTCAAATTTGGATGGAAGTCATCGTGACCCGTTGCTTTTATTGAAGCAAGAACCTTGGTATATCGTAGACGCCACAATCAAGGATGGAAAGAATGAATGATAAGTCGGGTATGAACGCCCGGATTGATCCGATGCGTTTATGTAGCTCGTCAAAGAACCAAAGAAAGAATTTTCTCTCTCAGAAGATAAACATTCATTCGTCCTTCATTATCCTTACAACCGCCTATTTATAGGCCAAAATTACAAAGGAAAGTTGACAAATTCAAACATAACTACTAATCCTAATTTTAAGCCTAAAATAAAAACCAAAAGAAAGGAAAGTCTTAATGGCTGATATTCAGCTATTTACACGCCCAACAATTAAAGGAAAGTGCAATTAACGCTCTTCAACAACTTGCACAAATGATCAGTCGCATGTGTGCCAAAAATGGGAAAGTTTCTGAAATTCTTCCATTGACTTGATCTTGCAAAATTTGAGCTGATTTCAAGCTTGACTCATCCAGATTCTTCTAGAACTTGGATCAAATTGATGCACCTTTATGGCTGACGTGGGCTTGCACAAATTTTCTTGATTCCAGATTTCATGAATCAGCCCATTTAGTGCTTCCTTGAATTTCTTGGCCCGGGCTCTTGTGACTGGTCCAACAAGAACTTGTATTGGGTCAACCACTTTCCATGCATTTGAGCTCCCTAAGTCTCCATCAGCATCGTATCCCCATATGATTATCCATAATCGGCTTAAGGACAAGTTCTGTTTTACCTTCTCGATTATTTTTATCTTATGTTCCATTATCTCACCATCAGTAAACTTACCATCCAAAGACTATATACCATTTGGATGCATTACCATTCGGTTACACCTATGTATCCAAATGGTTAAGTTCTTCAGTTTTTCAATTACAGGATAACGCATATAAAAGGATATCATTACTCCTAAAGAGGAGCTATGGATTTCATATCTATGAATAACAGGTCTACGCTATCAAGAGTCATGCCTCCAACGTACCGGCATGCATACCACTATTAAGATGTAGGTGTCACCCTTTGTACATCAAAAGGCACAAGTCAAGACAACGGGCCCATTATTCATCTCAAGATTAAGATACAATACAAATGATTGTCTAAAGTGAATCGATTTGCCGAGACAAAATTATTAATCCAAATCAATTCACTTTATGTCCCGATCCAACACATCGTCACCTATGACAACGTGCCAATGTTTCTACTCACGGATTCTACCTCCAATGGTCAAGACAAACCACCTCCCAATAGAGATATAGACAACATAACAATCTTTACATGAATAAAGTGCCCAACTTTATTCCCTCGATTGCGGATCTTATGATTTAGACCATCACCTTAAGAATCATGTCTTTCGTATAATCTGTCCATCATATGCCCAATTCTTAAGGTTTAGACCAACAATCTCAGACTATTGTTTGCGTAACATACATTCAACAAATATGAACATAAAGAGGACAAGATTTGGTATATAAATAATAAATAAATTCTTTATTGATAAAAATGTCTCCAAAAACTTATTACATTTTTACTCCTTACGGCATACATGTCTAACACCAAGCCCTAACAAAGCGACAAGGGGCGCTTTGAAAACTCTTGAACTATAAGCAAAAACTAGGGACATCTGTTAAAGGAGCATATGATGTTGGTCAGGGGTTACCTCACTGAGGCACAAACCAATGGAGCCGACATCGATGTTGAAACTCAGATGACTATGGTGTTTTGAGACTCTGTCGAAGGAATTTGTTCCGCTTAGAGCTACTTTTAATTTGAGCAATAGATGGGATATGACCTTAACAGAATTAATGAAATAGTTACAAGAGTTCAAACTACTGATCAGGGAATCTCCTGCTGGCGGCAAGGCCAAGTTGACGGCTGCTTCTAGTTCTAATCCTAACCTTGGGAATAGAAAGAAATAACAAGCCAAGAATGGGAAGTCTTCTATTCCTGCTAACAACAAGAGTAAGAATAAGAAGAAGAAGAACCCAAAGAAGCTAAAGTGCTTCTTTTGTGGGAAGGTCAGGCACATCAAGAAGAATTGCAATGACTTCCTTTCCCGAAGAGGTAGGTGTGATCTTCTTTATTTAGAAACTTGTTTAGTTGAGGAATCCAATGACATTTGTGTCATAGATTCTGGAGCAACTAATCATGTTTGTATTTCTCTGCAAGGGTTCAAAGAAATGAGAAGTTTGCTTCATGAAGACTTCACGCTTTGGATGGGCGATGGATCATTGGTCTTAGCTGAAGCAGTGGGAGACATCCATCTGTATTTTGATAGTTATAGGCATTTAAGTTTGCGAGATTGTTTTTAAGTTCCCAAATTTAAGAAGAATTTAATTTTTGTACCTTGTTTATTTAAAGACTCCTATTTGGTTTCTTTTAATAATAAAATGGTGATTCATAAAAATAAATCTTTTATCTATTCTGGATGGATGTAAAATAATTTATTTTTATCAAACCTAAGATGGACTTACTACTGAATGCTGAGATGAATGATAATAACTCTAAAAGACTTAAAATGTCTTACTCGAATAAGACTTATCTTTGGCATTTGCGTCTTGGTCATATTAACCTAAAGATTCAAAGGTTGGTAAGGGATGGACCTTTAAGTCACTCAAAGGTGAAATCTATACCACAATTTGAATCTTGTTTAGAGGGTAAAATGACCAAAAGACCATTTGGATCTAAGGGCAATAGGGTCGAAGTGCATAGTGATGTTTGCAGACCAATGAACATCTGGCACAAGGAGGGTGCGAGTACTTCGTCACTTTTATTGATGATTACTCAAGGTATGGATATATGTACCTGATGCACACACAAGTGAAACTTATGACAAGTTCAGGGAGTTTTGGGCTGAAGTGGAAAAGCAATTGGGTAGACCCATAAAGGTACTTCAATCCGATCGAGGTGGTGAATACCTTTCTAATGAGTTCTTAGGACACTTATTAGAGAATGAGATTTTATCCCATTTGACCACGCCAGGCACTCTGCAGCAGAATGGCATAATGGGGAAAAGAAATAGGACTTTATTGGACATGGTAAGGTCCACGACGAGTTATTCATCATTGTCTTTATCCTTTTGGGGATATGCACTATAAACCGCATGTTATCTTTTGAACAACATGCCTTCCAAATATGTCCCTAAAACTCCCCACGAGTTGTGGATGGGCAAGAAGGCATCTTTAAGCCATTTCGCATATAGGGATGTCCAGCTCATGTCCTGTTTAAGGATGCAAATAAGTTGGAAGCACGTTCAGAAGTTTTTGTGTTTGTAGGATATCCAAAAGGGACTAAAGGGGGTTATTTTTATTACCCCAGGGAAAACATAGTCATGGTTGCAACTCATGTAACTTTCCTTGAGGAGAGTTACCTAGATGACTTTAAGCCTCAAAGCAAAGTGGTGCTTGAGGAGGTAAGGAGTGATTCAATCACTCTAGGGGTTTCGATAGAAATTGCTCCAATCGATGTAGAAAAACCAAACGAACCCGAACAACGACTTAAGGGGCTTCAGTGTTGTGGAAGGGTCGGGCGTCAAGCCGAGAGGTATATATGTTCAATGGTGTGGCCTTCTTGGCTGAACCAGATGAACATGATAGGGATCCTTACACTTATGTAGAGGCTATGGAGGATGTTGATTCGAAACTCTAGACAGAGGCCATGAACGCAGTGATAAAGTCTCTGGAGACTAATTGGGTCTGGGAACTTGTGGATCTTCCCAAAGGAGTAAAACCCATAGGGTGTAATTGGATCTACAAGAGAAAAAGAGAAGTTGATGGAAAAGTCAAAAACCTTTAAAGCTAGACTATTAGCTAAAGGATACACACAAAAGGAATGAATTGATGACGAGGAAACCTTTTTGCCTGTAGCCATGCTTAAGTCCATCTAGATTCTCTTGTCCATAGCTACTGCTCTCGACTACGAGATTTGGAAAATGGATGTCAAGACGGCCTTTCTTAATGGCTATCTTGATGAGTCCATTTATGCGAAACAACCAGATGGGTTCAAGGCTAAGTGTTAGGAGGGTAAGGTTTGTAAGCTGCTAAAGTCAATATATGGACTTAAGCAAGCTTCCCATTCTTGGAACATAAGATTTGATCAAGTGATCAAGACTTATGGGTTCTCACAAAATGTGGATGAACCAAGTGTACAAACACATTAAGGATGGGAAGGTAGTTTTTCTACTACTCTATGTAGATTACATTCTGCTAATTGGCAATGACGTAGGGGCATTGTCATCAGTCAAATTATGGTTGACCAAGCAATTTGACATGAAGGACTTGGGTGAGGCTAATTTTGTTCTCGGTATCTAGATTTTTCAGGATAGGAAGAACAAAATGATAGCTTTATCACAAGCCAATTGCATATATAAAATTCTTAGGAGGTTTGCAATGTAGGATTCCAAGAAAGGTGGACAACCATCTAGTTCTGGAATTACTCTTTTTAAGAAAGACTCTCCAAAGTCTAAGGAAGAAAGAGAATACATGAATAAGATGCCTTATGATTCGGTAGTAGGTAGTCTCATGTATGCCATGCTTTGCACACAACTGGATGTTTGTTATGTGGTCGGAATTAGAAGTCGATTTTAGGCGGATCTGGGACCAAACCATTGGGTTACGGTCAAGCATATTTTCAAGTACCTAAGAAGGACTCGAGGGTATATGCTTGTGTATTCGGGTGAGGTCTTAACTCCTCTAAGATATACTGATTCAAATTTCCAATCATGTCTGGTTCTAAGAGATCGACTTTGGGTTTTGTGTTTACTCTAGGCGGCGGTGCCATCAGTTGGAGAAGTGTGAAGTAAGATTGCACTTCGGATTCAACGAGAGAGGCCGAGTATGTGGCAGCTAGTGATGCTTTGAAAGAAGCAGTGTGGCTCCGCAAGTTCCTTTGGGATCTTGAGGTTGTTCCTGGCATGGATAAGGCAGTATAGTTATACTATGATAACAGTACAGTGGTAGTTACTGCTAAGGAACCAAGATTTCACAAGAAGAGTAAGCATATTAATCAGAAGTATCACGTGATAAAGGACTTTGTTGAGGGCGGGCATGTCACGATGTGGAAAATCGCGTTAGAGGACAATTTAACTGATCCATTCATTAAGACACTTACGGGGAGAGTCTTCAAGAGGCATGTGAAAGCTAAGGGGATGCGAGATTTTTCATATTTACTTACTTAGTGCAAGTGGGAGATTGTTAGACGTGTATGCCCTAAGGAGTAAAAACGTAATATGTTTTTAGAGACATTTTATCAATAAAGTATTTATTTATTATTTATATACCAAATCTTGTCCTCTTTACGTTCATGTTTGTTGAATGTATGTTAAGCAAACAAAAGTCTGAGACTGTCATTTTAAACCTTTAAGAATTAGGCATATGATGGAGAGATTATACAGAAGACACGATTCTTAAGGTGACAGTCTAAATCATAAGATCCGCAATCGAGGAAATAAAGTTTAGCGCTTTATTCATGCAAAGATTATTATGTTGTCTATATCCCTAACGGGACATGGTTTGTCTTGACCATCGAAAGTGGACTTTGTGAATAGAGACATTGGCGCATTGTCATAGGTGACAATGTGTTAGATCGGGACATAAAGTGAATTGATTTAGATTAATAATTCTATCTCAGCAAATCGAATCACTTTAGACAATCATTTGTATATCTTAATCCTAAAATGAATAGTAGGCCTATTGTCTTGACTTATGTCTTTTGATGCACCAAAGGCTGACATCCACATTTTAATAATGGCACGCATGCCGGTATGTTAGAGGGATGACTCTTAATAGCGTAGACCTGCTATTCATAGATATGGAATCCATAGCTTCTCTTTAGGAGTAGTTGATATCCTCTTAGAGGCATTATCCTGTAATTGAAAAACCAGAGTACTCAACAATTTGGATACATAGGTGTAACCGAATAGTATACAGTCTTTGGATGGTAAGTTTTTCGATGGTGAAATAATGGAATGTAAGTTAAAAATAATCGAAAAGGTAAGACAAAACTTGTCCTTAAGCTGATTATGGATAATCCTGTGGGGATACGATGTACAATGATATGTCATGGAGACTTAGCTATTCGGGCTTTGTAATTCTATATAGTTCGAGAGTGCAGCTCCAACCTTTTAGTGGAGTAGCGTTGGAGTTGATAATTATGAAATGAATATCTAGGATATTGGGTTTCATAATTATCGAGAGCTTGAACTATATAGGTCTATCAGGTCTCCATTGCTAGCTCATAAAAATCGTATAACGATATGACGTGCTTTTCTAATAATTGGTGAATTATGTCAGCTTTATCAAATTGACTAAAATTCGGTAAAATAAGATAATTCATATTTGTTTATCGGTTGAATTAATTTTGTGATAAAATTAATTCAAGATAAACTTGTTGAATTATCGGGATTAAATAATTCATGTCTGTTTCTCAACTGGATTAATTTTGAATAAATTAATTCAAGATAAACTTGTTGAATTATTAAGAATATTTATTTTCCTAGAGATTATCTAGATATAACTATTTTAATCAGATAGCTTCTCTATTAGGTTATTTGAATTAAAACTGAGGCTCTATCCCAAGAATCTCGGGTGGGGAATAAAGATTCACAGGAATCTTTTATTAGAGGTTCGGCAGGCTGATCTTTAAGTTTGGCCTACCGATTGAGGAGGTTCGGTAGGCCGATCTGTCAGTTCGGCCTGCCGACCTAGCGATAAAAAGATCACGCGTTTTCATGCAGATTTTATCAGATATTGATTCTGATTTGAATTTTCTATGCCTTATCTGATAGGGACTGACTCCTGAGCCCAACCTCTATATAAAGGGGAGTGAGACTCATTGTTATTGAGATCAGTTGAGAAATCTAGGTTGAGACTTTGTCAGTGAGACTCTGAAACTCCCCGAAGAGCTATCATTCACAAATCATAAATTATAGCTTTGGGTATTTTCTACTGGTTGGAAGGAGAGTCACCTGGGGAAAAGCTGTACGATGTTAGCCCACACTAACTCCGATCGAGGATAGAAAATAGCAAAGAATGCCAGTTGGTTGAGGTCCTTCTAGAACATTACTTCTCTTCACTGATTGCGGTAGCTTTTCGGCACATACAAGGTTAGTAAGATATGGTTAATTTATGCATATAATGTGTCAAACTTGTGTTTTGAAAAATACTCTGATATACAAATTTTTTAAATTTCGTTGTGTACTATTTTTCCAACACTTAAGCCTTTGCACTTATTTAGAAAAACACAATCTCTTTAAATTGTAGAAAGGTCTAGAAGATTCTCTTTCTTTTCTTCAGGAATTGTTTTAGAGATATTCTTCATTCTTTCTGTGTTTATCAATAGTTGGAGGTTAGAGTTCGTTTCCTTTACGTTTTCGTATTTAGATGATTTTTAAGCAATTTGGTTTATGCATATATGTTGAAAATCATAATTCTGTATATGTAAATATCTTACATTCATCCAACTAAAAATAGTATGAACATGAGATAAACATAATAATAGCACTGGAGTATAAAATTTTTTTTCATTCAACTTTTAATAAAACTTTATTTGTCACAGCAATAGTATCACCAAAAAATTGCTTAAGTCATTGGTAAATCCAGCGATATGAAAATAAGGCTAATACCATGTATATTTTTTCACCATGGCAAACGCTTTTGATCACAAGAAGGAAAGAATTTTAGTATAAAGTAAGGCAACGTTTCAAGCATCTATCAGTTTATATATGCCACTAAAGGTACGTAGGTGTAGGTCAACTATAAAATAATTAGTAAAATAGGTGAGTTGCAAAGAGTAGTATTTAATTGACACATGCTTGGACCATACTCACATATTATGACTTTGATTAAGCCCTAAATGCTGGGAATGTTCTCCACTGCACTTGTTTTGTATGTGGAAGAAAATTGAAATGAATAGTTTTCTAGTAAATACATATTATAGTGTTTGGCAAAATCAATTTTAACTAAAACTTTTAGTTTCTATAATTTAAAACTCTCACATGTTACAATGATTACAAAATAATAAGCTATATTGTAAAATTTTCATATACTACAATTTTTATTTCAAAAGTTTTAATTCTAATTACACTTTAAGACACTCCGCATGAAATCATAGAAATGTACGACGTCTTATATTTGTGTGGTCCCTGACATTTCAATGAATGGCTTGGGTAACAAGATGCAGAGCTATGTCTGGAAGTCAGTGAACAACGGCTAAAAATTTTCTAATCTGCATTATAAAGTTTTAATTTTTAAAATCCACCTGAGTCATTTATCTCATGCTACTCGATTTTAATATATATATATATATACATATATATATATATTCCCTGAAAACGTCTGCTTGTCCACGCCATTCACGAGTTAGAATGAATGTATGTGCCAATGAGGAAGTGGATTAACGTTTTTTAATAATCAGGAAGTGGGTTAATGTTGAACATTAATGTATATAATAATTTATCACTAATATACTGATTAATTCTGGTTTTCTTGAAGGGAGGGAATCGAATTGGGAAGAAAGGGAAAGAGCAAGATGCGGGAAAAATAAAGGCAAAAATAACTGAAAAATAAAAAATATATAACAATATAATAATAAACAAAAATAACTGAAAAATAAAAAATATATAACAATATAATAATTACTATTTGCTAATTAATTATTAATC
Source organism: Artocarpus heterophyllus (assembly GCA_025403435.1). Classification (NCBI taxonomy): domain Eukaryota; kingdom Viridiplantae; phylum Streptophyta; class Magnoliopsida; order Rosales; family Moraceae; genus Artocarpus; species Artocarpus heterophyllus. The sequence goes on along the minus strand of CM046345.1, from coordinate 20,695,092 downwards.
ACTAATATATTAATTAAAATTTACTATTATTTTTAATAGTAAATTATAGTAATTAATACTCAATACACTTAGGGCCGGCAATATGGGTTACGACACGACGACACGACACGACACGAATCCGACACGTTTTTTTGCGGGTTAGTGTCGGAAAATTTAACCACGGGTCATTTTAGTGTCGACTCGAAACTGACCCGTCAAAAAACAGGTCGTGTTCGGGTCAACCCGTCTGACACTAAAATTACCCGTATTTAATTAATTAACTTTTAAAAAATTAATATTATTTCATATATAATATAAGCTCTTAAAATATCAAACCCTACCTCTCTTATCACTCATCTTCTTGTTGAAGTGGTATGAAACTCTTTAAATTTTATTTTTTTTAATATTATATGTATTAATGTGGGCGGGTTAGAGGCGGGTTGCGAGTCATAATCGGGTTACGGGTCAAAATCGGGTCACGGGTTACTATTTTTTGACACTGTACATAAGAAATGGGTTGACACGGGTCGTGTTCGTGTCAACCCATGTCAAAACGGGTCGGGTTAGGGTTGAGAATTCTCAACCCGTTCGTGTCACGGGTCGGGTTAGTGTCGACCTAATTTTGTAAAAATTAACTCCAACAAGACACGAACCTGACCCGCTAACCCGTTTTGCCACCCCTAAATACACTAACTACTATTTACTTACTAATTAATTATCTAATTAATTTACGGGCTCTGCATATATTTTAAGAAACATAAGCAAAGACACAAATTAGGAAACGATTATATGACAAGAGACAAGTGATAAAAACGAGGTGTTGTGTTGACTCTTAGCGACAGCAAAGCAAATGCTTCCACGAATAATATGCTGCGAAACCTTTGGAAAATACAAAAAACCGCCGTTGCCGGGGATCAAACCCGGGTCACCCGCGTGACAGGCGGGAATACTCACCACTATACTACAACGACTTTCGAATGACGCACGCTTATTTTATACATTTATATAAATAGATTTCTAAGCACTTCCCATTCTTTCAGCAGAATGAGCACTTGTCAGTTTGACAAATGAGTGGTTGTTTCTCTATTTTCGATTGGGATTCTTTTTTGAAGAGGAAAAAGAAATGAAAATTCTTTTTGGCCAATAAAACTTCCACAAAAGAGTTTTTTTTACCTTTTTTCTTAATTTTTTTTCTCTCTCATATTGATAATTTGATTGGCATGCGATTTGCACTAGAAGCAAGCGATTTTTTTTTTTTTTTTTTTTTTCATATTTTATAACCAATTAGTGCCAAGACTCTTAACTTATTTCATGTTTGGAAAGTTTGGTTAGAACTATAGTTGTAGTTCAAAACATTGTAACATGTTACAGCTTTACACTATAGCAGGCTTTTTTTTTTTTTTTACTTTAGCATGTGAGAGGTTTACACTAATTGATAACTACAACTATGGTTCTAACTGAGATTGCCAAACACCCTTAGTTTTATTCGCCTCCCCCTCCACCCCTCCCAAAAAAAAAAAAAAAAAAAAAAAAGCTCTTGTAAATTCTTAGCGGTATTTAAAAAAAAAGTTGCCAAAATTTCTTTCGATACTCGATTTTTTTTTTCGAAAAGTTCCGATACTTAATTTTTAGTATTTTCAATAATTCAAAATCAGTTGTATCTTTAGTTGAAAAACGAAACGCGTTACTTTTCTTAAAAAAAAAAAAAGCAAAAGGATAAAAAAGAAAATTGAAAGAATTTAAATATGCAAGATTTTCTCTTTTCATTTTTGATAGATTATTGTACAGGACAAAACATGGATGCAAATTTTTTTCTTTTTTCTTTTTTTGAGGGAAATTACTTTTATTAACTTAGGCCATGTGCAACATTGGCTCTACTGTGATGGCCATGTGCAACATGTCTTCTAATTCTACGTAGTGTTGCATCTCCACCCTATCTTGAATATCCGGATTTAGCCCTTGCAAAAATCTTGCCATAGTTGCTTCTCGATCTTCTTCAACATTGGCTTGTATCATGGCTATTTCCATTTCTTGATAATATTCCTCCACACTCCTGTTTCCTTGTCTCAGTCCTTGCAACTTTTTGTACAATTCCCGGTAGTAATGGCTGGGCACAAATCGCTTTCTCATCACCATTTTCATCTCCTCTCATGTCTCAATCGGGTGTTCTCTGTTCCGTCGCCTATTCATTACTAGCTGATCCCACCATATAACCGCATAATCAGAGAACTCAATTGAAGCAAGCTTAACTTTCTTTAAGTCTGAGTAGTTATGGCAATCAAACACAAGCTCCACTTTCTTCTCCCACTCTAGGTAAGCTCCGGGGTCATTTTTCCCTTGGAATGGTGGAATCTTCATTTTAATACCTCCCATATTATTGTCTTCCCGGTCCCTAGCTTCTCTATTCCCATTTCCATGCCTAAATCTGCCCTTATTTATCGATGGTTCCTCCAACTCTTCTAATTCATCTTCCTCCGAAAGATCACATCTACCCCTCCGCCTATTTTGCATGTTTTGTGGCTACCTATTACGTGTTCTGGCATCAACCTCATCTAATCTCTCATGAATGGGCTCTAGCGCTCGCGTCAACAACCATTCCATTTGCCTCATTAATGCTTGCAACTGAAGATTTGGAACGTTTTGTTGTGGACAATCATCTTCGGCTTCTCTTTCTTGATTTGGATTCATTTTTTTTTTAAACCTGCAAAACAACGTTAGATTAAAAAAAAAAAAAAAGACCTTACTTCTCTCCCTCACGTGTTTCACTCAGTTCACTCGTGTTTCACTCAAATAATTGGCTTTTACCCTTGAATGTTCTCACCACTCTTGCTTTTTTTTTTTACTCGTTTATTCTCTCTTTCGGTTCTTTTGAAATCAACAATCAAATCTTTCCGGCAACAAATTTAGCAACACGTTTTGCTACGCAGTTCAGAATGAAGTAAATTTTCGTACTACGAGGTGAGGTCAAATTCGGACTCCTGGACACTCAGACAATGGAAAGGAAACAATTTTTTTTTTTGGATCCTCTTGGTTTTTCTTTTCTTTTCTTTTCTTTCTTTTTTTTTTTTTTTTTTTTCTTTTCTTTTCTTTTTTTTTTTTTTTTTTTTTTTTTTTTTCTTTTCTTTTCATTTCTTTTTTTTTTTGTTGTGAAATTCGGTAAGAACAAGGACTATAATAGACCAAGAAACACAAAACAGGAAGCTACAACTTAAACTTGAAGCCCAAGACACTAGTTACCCAAAACAAAAAAAAAAATAACCCTAGCAGCCCTGGGTGAAATTTCGGCCAACACTAAGTTCTTTCCCAAACAAGAATTCATAAAATAACCTAGAATACAATTTCAGATATGACCTTGTTGGAAACACGGTGCTCAGCGAAATTTTAAAAATTTTCATCAGAGTAATTTCCAAAATACAAGTTTGACATGTTATATGTATAAATTAGATAGATCTTACTAACCTTTGTGTGAAGAACCTCCACAACCTGTGAAGAGAAGTAACGTTCCAGAAGAGCCTCAACCAACTGGTCTTCTTTGCTATTCTCTATCCACAACCAGAGTGAGTGTGGGCTCACACGTCCAGCTCTTCCATCAGTGACTCTCCTTCCAACCAAGAGAGAGAACCCAAAGCTAGTGTTCATGATTTGTGAACAAAAGCTCTCAGGGAGTTTTTAGATGCTCACTAGAAGAGTATCACTCTTAATCTCTCAATTGATCTGAGTAAGTCATGAGACTCACTCCCTTTATATAGCCATTGGTCCAAGGGTCAGTCCTTATCAGATTAGGTCTCAAAAACTCGAAACAGAATCAAGTTCGGATCAATATCTGATAAGATCCACGAGAAAATACGTAATCTTATCTCCCGCTGATCGGCAGGCTGAACAGCCTGATTGGCAGGCCGAACAGGCCCATTCGGCAGGCCGAACTCTGGAGAAAAAATCTTCACGAATCTTTTATTTTCCACCCGAGATTCTAAAGGATAAAGTCTCAGTTTTGATTCAAATAACCCAATAGAGAAGATATCTGATCAAAACAAACTTTATCAAGATAATCTCTAAGAAAATAAATCAATTCACAATAATTCTACAAGTTTATCTTGATCTAATTTATCCAAAATTAAACCAACCGATAAACAGACAAGAATTATCTGATCCAATAATTCAACAAGTTTATCTTAAATTAATTTTATTACAAAATTAATTCAACCAATAAACAAACATGAATTATTTGATTCTTACAAATTTTAAACCAATCCGATAAATCCGACATAAGTCACCAATTATTGGAAATGCACGCCGTGTCGTTACAGGATTTTGTGAGCTAGCAAAGGGGACCAAAATGGACCTATAAAGTTCAAGCTCATGACAATTATGAAACCCAATATCTCAGATATACATTTCACCATTATCAACTCCAACGTTACTCCACTAAAAGCTTGGAGCTGCACTCTCGAACTTTACAGAATTACGAAGCTCGTGTAGCTAAGTCTCCATGACATATCAAAGTGTATCGTATCCCCATATGATAATCCATAATCAGCTTAAGGACAAGTTCTGTCTTACCTTCCCGATTATTTTTATCTTACATTCCATTGTCTCACCATTAGAAAACTTACCATCCAAAGATAGTATACCATTCGGTTACACCTATGCATCCAAATGGTTGAGCGCTCCAGTTTTCCAATTATAGGACAACGCATATAAGAAGATATCATTACTCCTCAAGAGGAGCTATGGATTCCATATCTATGAACAGCAAGTCTACGCTATCAAGAGTCATGCCTCCAATGTACCGGCATGCATACCACTATTGAGATGTGGGAGTCAGCCATTGGCACATCAAAAGACACAAGTCGAGACAACAGGCCCACTATTCATCTCAGGATTAAGATACAATACAAGTGATTGTCTCAAGTGAATCGATTTGCTAAGACAGAATTATTAATCCAAATCAATTCACTTTATGTCTCGATCCAACACATTGTCACTTATGACAAAGCGCCAATGTTTCTATTCATGGAGTCCAACTCCGACGGCCAAGATAAACCATCTCCCAAAAAGGATATAGACAACATAACAATCTTTACATGAATAAAGCACCCAACTTTATTTCCTCGATTGCGGATCATATGTTTTAGACCGTCACCTTAAGAATCGTGTCTTTCGCATAATCAGTCCATCATATGCCCAATTCTTAAGGTTTAGACTGACAGTCTCAGACTACTATTTGCTCATCATACATTCAACAAACATAAACGTAAAGAGGACAAGATTTGGTATATATAAGAATAAATTCTTTATTGATAAAAAAATGTCTCCAAAAACATAATACATTTTTTACTCCTTAGGGCATACATGTCTAACAGACCTTGTCAACAAACCAAAGAAAGTTCAAGAAACACAAACGAGAATGCAAGAACCCTATGAATTTAACAAACTCAAAATATTTTTTTTTTGAACGGAATAGAACCTAAGTAATAAATCAGAATTCAGAAACAACTAAGGATAGACAAACCTGAGGCTAGAACCTCGCTCTGATACCAAATGATAAGAACCTCGCCAATATACTGACGAAACCCGTTATCAATAAAAAAGGCACCAAGACCGTTTCTACTCAAATTTGGATGGAAGTCACTGTGACCCGTTGCTTTTATTGAAGCAAGAACCTTGGTATATCGTAGACGCCACAATCAAGAATGGAAAGCTTGAATGATAAGTCGGGTATGAACGCCCAGATTGATCCGATGAGTTCGTGTAGTTCGTCAAAGAACCAAAGAAAGAATTTTCTCTCTCAGAAGATAAACATTCATTCATCCATCATTATCCTTAGAAACGCCTATTTATAGGCCAAAATTACAAAGAAAAGTTGAAAAATTCAAACATGACTACTAATCCTAATTTTAAGCCTAAAATAAAAACCAAAAGAAAGGAAAGTCTTAATGGCTGATATTCAGCTATTTACATGCCCAACAATTAAAGGAAAGTGCAATTAACGCTCTTCAGCAACTTGCACAAATGATCAACCGCATGTGTGCCAAAAATGGGAAAGTTTCTGAAATTCTTCCATTGACTTGATCTTGCAAAATTTGACCTAATTTCAAGCTTGACTCATCCAGATTCTTCTAGAACTTGGATCAAATTGATGCACCTTTATGGCTGACATAGGCCTGGGTCAATGGGCTTGCACAAATTTTCTTGATTCTAGATTTTGTGGATCAGCCCATTTAGTGCTTCCTTGAATTTCTTGGCTCGGGCTCTTGTGACTGGTCCAACAGGAACTTGTATTGGGTCAACCACCTTCCATGCATTTGAGCTCCCTAAGTCTCCATCAGCATCGTATCCCCATATGATTATCCATAATCGGCTTAAGGACAAGTTCTGTCTTACCTTCTTGATTATTTTTATCTTATGTTCCATTATCTCACCATCAGTAAACTTACCATCCAAAGACAGTATACCATTTGGATGCATTACCATTCGGTTACACCTATGTATCCAAATGGTTGAGCTCTCCAGTTTTTCAATTACAGGATAACACATACAAAAGGATATCACTACTCCTAAAGAGGAGCTATGGATTTCATATCTATGAATAAGAGGTCTACGCTATCAAGAGTCATGCCTCCAACGTACCGACATGCATACCACTATTACGATGTAGGTGTCAACCTTTGGTACATCAAAAGGCACAAGTCAAGACAACGGGCCCATTATTCATCTCAAGATTAAGATACAATACAAATGATTGTCTAAAGTGAATCGATTTACCGAGACAGAGTTATTAATCCAAATCAATTCACTTTATGTCTCGATCCAACACATCATCACCTATGACAACGTGCCAATGTTTCTACTCACAGATTCCACCTCCGATGGTCAAGACAAATCACCTCCCAATAGAGATATAGACAACGTAACAATCTTTACATGAATAAAGTGCCCAACTTTATTCCCTCGATTGCGGATCTTATGATTTAGGCTATCACCTTAAGAATCATATCTTCTGTATAATATGTCCATCATATAACCAATTCTTAAGGTTTAGACCAACAGTCTCAGACTATTGTTTGCATAACATACATTCAACAAATATGAACATAAAGAGGACAAGATTTGGTATATAAACAATAAATAAATTGTTTATTGATAAAAACGTCTCCAAAAACTTATTACATTTTTACTCCTTAGGGCACACATGTCTAACACCAAGCCCTAAAAAAGCGACAAAGGGCGCTTCGAAAACTCTTGAACTATAAGCAAAAACTAGGGACATCTATTAAAGGAGCATATGATGTTGGTCAGGGGTCACCTCACTAAGGCACAAACCAACGGAGCCGACATCGATGTTGAAACTCAGATGACTATGGTGTTTGAGACTCTGTCGAAGGAATTTATTCCGCTTAGAGCTACTTTTAATTTGAGCAATAGATGGGATATGACCTTAACAGAATTAATGAAACAGTTACAAGAGTTCAAACTACTGATCAGGGAATCTCCTGTGGGCGGTGAGGCCAAGTTGGTGGCTGCTTCTGGTTCCAATCCTAACCCTGGGAATAGAAAGAAATAACAAGCCAATAATGGAAAGTCTTCTATTCCTGCTAACAACAAGAGTAAGAAGAAGAAGAAGAAGAAGAACCCAAAGAAGCTAATGTGCTTCTTTTGTGGGAAGGTCAGGCACATCAAGAAGAATTGCAATGACTTCCTTTCCCGAAGAGGTAGGTGTGATCTTCTGTATTTAGAAACTTGTTTAGTTGAGGAATCCAATGACATTTGGGTTATAGATTCTGGAGCAACTAATCATGTTTGTGTTTCTCTGCAAGGGTTCAAAGAAACGAGAAGTCTGCTTTATGAAGACTTCACGCTTCGGATGGGCGATGGATCCTTGGTATTAGCTGAAGCAGTGGGAGGCATCCATCTGTATTTTGATAGTTATAGGCATTTAAGTTTGAGAGATTATTTTTAAGTTCCTAAATTTAAGAAGAATTTAATTTCTGTACCTTGTTTATTTAAAGACTCCTATTTGGTTTCTTTTAATAATAAAGTAGTGATTCGTAAAAATAAATCTTTTACCTGTTCTGGATGGATGTAAAATAATCTATATTTTATCAAACCTAAGATGGACTTACTACTTAATGCTGAGATGAATGATAATAACTCTAAAAGACTTAAAACGTCTTACTCTAACAAGACTTATCTTTGGCATTTGCGTCTTGGTCATATTAACCTAAAGATTCAAAGGTTGGTAAGGGATGGACTTAAAGGTGAAATCTATACCACAATTTGAATCTTGTTTAGAGGGTAAAATGACCAAAAGACCATTTGGATCTAAGGGCAATAGGTTCGAAGTGCATAGTGATGTTTGCAGACCAATGAACATCTGACACAAGGAGGGTGTGAGTACTTCATCACTTTTATTGATGATTAGTCAATGTATGGATATATGTACCTGATGCACCACAAAAGTGAAACTTATGACAAGTTTAGGGAGTTTTGGGCTGAAGTGGAAAAGCAATTGGGTAGACCCATAAAGGTACTTCAATCCGATCGAGGTGGTGAATACCTTTCTAATGAGTTCTTAGGACACTTATTAGAGAATGAGATTTTATCCCATTTGACCACGCCAGGCACTCCGCAGCAGAATGGCATAATGGAGAAAAGAAATAGGACTTTAATGGACATGGTCAGGTCCATGACGAGTTATTCATCATTGCCTTTATCCTTTTGGGGATATGCACTATAAACCGCATGTTATCTTTTGAACAACATGCCTTCCAAATATGTCCCTAAAACTCCCCACGAGTTGTGGATGGGCAAGAAGGCATCTTTAAACCATATCCGCATATAAGGATGTCCAGCTCATGTCCTGTTTAAGGATGCAAATAAGTTGGAAGCGCATTCGAAAGTTTGTGTGTTTGTAGGATATCCAAAAGGGACTAAAGGGGGTTATTTTTATAACCCAAATGACAACATAGTCGTGGTTACAACTCATGCAACTTTCCTTGAGGTGAGTTACCTGGATGACTTTAAGCCTCAAAGCAAAGTGGTGCTTGAGGAGTTAAGGAGTGATTCAATCACTCTAGGGGTTTCGATAGAAATTGCTCCAATCGATGTAGAAAAACCTAACGAACCCGAACAACGACCTAAGGGGCTTCGGCGTTATGGAAGGGTCAGGCGTCAAGCCGAGAGGTATATGTTCAATGGTGTGGCCTTCTTGACTGAACCTGATGAACATGATAGGGATCCTTACACTTATGTAGAGGCTATGGAGGATGTTGATTCAAAACTCTAGACAGAGGCCATGAACACAGAGATAAAGTCTATGGAGACTAATTGGGTCTGGGAACTTGTGGATCTTCCCGAAGGAGTAAAACCCATAGGGTGTAATTGGATCTACAAGAGAAAAAGAGAAGTGGATGGAAAAGTCAAAACCTTTAAAGTTAGACTATTAGCTAAAGGATACACACAAAAGGAAGGAATTGATTACGAGGAAACCTTTTTGCCTGTAGCCATGCTTAAGTCCATCCAGATTCTCTTGTCCATAGCAGTTGCTCTCAACTACAAGATTTGGCAAATGGATGTCAAGACGGCCTTTCTGAATGGCTATCTTGATGAGTCGATTTATACGAAACAACCAGATGGGTTCAAGGCTAAGTGTTACGAGGGTAAGGTTTGTAAGCTGCTAAAGTCAATATATGGACTTAAGCAAGCTTCCCATTCTTGAAACATAAGATTTGATCAAGTGATCAAGACTTACGGGTTCTCACAAAATATGGATGAACCAAGTGTACAAACACATTAAGGATGGGAAGGTAGTTTTTCTACTACTCTATGTAGATTACATTCTGCTAATTGGCAATGACGTAGGGGCATTGTCATTGGTCAAATTATGGTTGACCAGGCAATTTGACATGAAGGACTTGGGTGAGGATAATTTTGTTCTCGGTATCTAGATTTTTCAGGATTGGAAGAACAAAATGATAGCTTTATCACAAGCCAATTGCATATATAAAATTCTTAGGAGGTTTGCAATGTAGGATTCCAAGAAAGGTGGGCAACCATCTAGTTCTGGAATTACTCTTTTTGAGAAAGACTCTCCAAAGTCTAAGGAAGAAAGAGAATACATGAATAAGATGCCTTATGATTCGGCAGTAGGTAGTCTCATGTATGCCATGCTTTGCACACAACCGGATGTTTGTTATGTGGTCAAAATTATAAGTCAATTTTAGGCGGATCTGGGACCGAACCGTTGGGTAGGGGTGTACAGTGGGCGGTTTGACGGTTTTTGGGCAGGTGCGGTGCGGTTTTTTTTGTTGGCAGGTTGGCGATTAACCAACCTGCAAATCGCCCACCACATGGCGGGTGGTTTCGGTTTGGTTTTGGGTGGTTGCGGGCGGGTTGAGGCGGTTTAAACCTATGCTATTGCCCAATGTAATTTTTTAGACCTTTTTTTTAGAAAGTGAAGAAAATTTGTAGAAAATATAAGATGATAATACATAAAGCATTCCCAACAACAAGCAAGTTTGATGCCTAAAGACAATGACCATATTCAAAAGTATAAATTAAGAAACATAATCGTTCACTGCAACAAGAAACATTAACTACAGATAAAGTGATGAACAAAGTCAAGAGTCTATAAAGATTAAAGCCTATTCATTGGGTTCGAAAATAATAGAATGCTACAAATAAAATGATGAACAAAGTCAAGTGTTCTTTTTCTTTTTAAGGCTTTCTCTACTAACTTACTTTATTTGAATTTTGATCACTTCACAAAATAATAGGAAAATTTCCAGTTTCCAATATGTCAAGAGGCAACCGAGCCCATGCTTGGAGTGTTGGATTGTTCAATCATCTATAAAATAAGAACAAAATCAAATAAATGATAAGTTTTTTTTAAAAAAATTTATAGGCGGACGGGTGCGGGTTGAACCCACCCTCAAAAACTTAAAACCAAATCCGTCTACCAGAATATATTGGTGGGCGGGTTGAACCCGCCTGCCAGTGGGTTGCTAACGTAAACCCGCTTTTTTTTAGATTGGTAGGTGTGGGGCGGTTTTTGTACAGCCTTACCATTGGGTTACGGTCAAGCATATTTTCAAGTACCTAAGAAGGACTCGAGGGAATATGCTTGTGTATTCGGGTGAGGTCTTAACTCCTCTAAGATATACTGATTCAAATTTCCAATCCTGTCTGGTTCTAAGAGATCGACTTCAGGTTTTGTGTTTACTCTGGACGGCGGTGCCATCAGTTGGAGAAGTGTGAAGTAAGATTGCACTTCAGATTCAACGAGAGAGGCCGAGTATGTGGCAGCTAGTGATGCTTTAAAAGAAGCAGTGTGGCTCTGCAAGTTCCTTGGGGATCTTGAGGTTGTTCCTAGCATGGATAAGGTAGTATAGTTATACTGTGATAACAGTGCAGTGGTAGTTAATGCTAAGGAACTAAGATTTCACAAGAAGAGTAAGCATATTAATCAGAAGTATCACGTGATAAAGGACTTTGTTGAGGGCAAGCATGTCACGATGTGGAAAATCGCGTCAGAGGACAATTTAACTGATCCATTCATGAAGACACTTATGGGGAGAGCCATCAAGAGGCATGTGGAAGCTAAGGGGATGCGAGATTTGTCATATTTACTCACTTAGTGCAAGTGGGAGATTATTAGACGCGTATGCCCTAAGAAGTAAAAATGTAATATGTTTTTGGAGACATTTTTATCAATAAAGAATTTATTTATTATTTATATACCAAATCTTGCCCTCTGTACGTTCATATTTGTTGAATGTATGTTAAGTAAACAAAAGTCTGAGACTGCCATTCTAAACCTCTAAGAATTAGGCATATGATGGATAGATTATACAGAAGACACGATTCTTAAGGTGACAGTCTAAATCATAAGATCCGCAGTCGAGGAAATAAAGTTTGGCACTTTATTCATGCAAAGATTGTTATGTTGTCTATATCCCTAATGGGACATGGTTTGTCTTGACCATCGAAGGTGGACTTTGTGAATAGAGACATTGGCACATTGTCATAGGTGACGATGTGTTAGATCGTGACATAAAGTGAATTGATTTAGATTAATAATTCTATCTCAGCAAATCGATTCACTTTAGACAATCATTTGTATTGTATCTTAATCCTAAAATGAATAGTAGGCCCGTTGTCTTGACTTATGTCTTTTGATGCACCAAATGGTGACATCCACATTTTAATAGTGGCACGCATGCCAGTATGTTAGAGGGATGACTCTTAATAGCATAGACCTATTATTCATATATATGGAATCCTTAGCTTCTCTTTAGGAGTAGTGATATCCTCTTATAGGCATTATCCTATAATTGAAAAACTAGAGCACTCAAAAATTTGGATACATAGGTGTAACCGAATGGTATACAGTTTTTGGATGGTAAGTTTTTTGATGGTGAAATAATGGAATGTAAGATAAAAATAATCAATAAGGTAAGACAAAATTTGTCCTTAAGCTGATTATGGATAATCCTATGGGGATACAATAAACTATGATATGTCATGGAGACTTAGCTATTCGGGCTTTGTAATTCTATATAGTTCGAGAGTGCAACTCCAACCTTTTAGTAGAGTAGCATTGGAGTTGATAATTATGAAATGAATATCTGGGATATTGGGTTTCATAATTATCGGGAGCTTGAACTATATAGGTCCATCAGGTCCCCATTGCTAGCTCATAAAAATCGTATAACAATATGGCGTGCTTTTCTAATAATTGGTGAATTATGTCAGCTTTATCAGATTGGCTAAAATTTGGTAAAATAAGATAATTCATGTTTGTTTATCGGTTGAATTAATTTTGTGATAAAATTAATTCAAGATAAACTTGTTGAATTATCGGGATTAAATAATTCATGTCTATTTATCGACAGGATTATTTTTGAATAAATTATTCAAGATAAACTTGTTGAATTATTAAGAATATTTATTTTCCTAGAGATTATCTAGATATAACTGTTTTAATCAGATAACTTCTCTATTGGGTTATTTGAATTAAAACTGAGGCTCTATCCCAAGAATCTCGGGTGGGGAATAAAGATTCATAGGAATCTTTTATTAGAGGTTCGGCAGGCTGATCTTTAAGTTCGGCCTACTGATTGAGGAGATTCGTGTTGGAAACAAAGTGCGCAGCGGAATTTTTAAAAATTTTTCATCAGAGTAATTTTCAAGACACAAGTTTGACATGTTATATGTATAAATTAAACAGATCTTACTAACCTCAGTGTGTCGAAGAACCTCCGCGACCTGTGTAGAGAAGTAACGTTCCAGAAGAGCCTCAACCAACTAGTCTTCTTTGCTATTCTCTATCCACAACCGGAGTGAGTGTGGGCTCACACGTACAGCTCTTCCACCGGTGACTCTCCTTCCAACCAACAGAGAGAACCCAAAGCTAGTGTTCATGATTTGTGAACAAAAGCTCTCAGGGAGTTTTTAGATGCTCACTAGAAGAGTATCACTCTTAATCTCTCAAATTGATCTGAGTAAATCATTAGACTCACTCCCTTTTTATACCTATTGGTCCTAGGGTCAGTCCATATCAGATTAGGTCTCAAAAAATCGAAACAGAATCAAGTTCGGATCAATATCTGATAAGATACGCGTGAAAATGCGCAATCTTAACTATCATCGGTCGGCAGGCCGAACTTTCTGATAGGCAGGCCGAACACGTCATTCGGCAGGCCGAACTGCCGGGAAAAAATCTCCCCGAATCTTTTATTTTCCACCCGAGATTCTAAAGGATAAAGTCTCATTTTGATTCAAATAGCCCAATAGAAAAGATATCTGATCAAAACAAACTTTATCAAGATAATCTCTAAGAAAATAAATTAATTCACAATAATTCTACAAGTTTATCTTGTTCTAATTGTCCAAAATTAAAACAACCGATAAACAGACAAGAATTACCCGAATGCAATAATTCAACGAGTTCATCTTGAACTAATTTTCTTACATAATTAATTCAACCGATAAACAGACATGAATTATTTGATTCTTATAAATTTTAAACCAATCTGATAAATCCGACATAAGTCACCAATTATTGGAAAAGCACGCCGTGTCGTTACAGGATTTTGTGAGCTAGCAAAGGGGACCAAAATGGACCTATAAAGTTCAAGCTCATGATAATTATGAAACCTAATATCCCAGATATGCATTTCACAATTATCAACTCCAACGCTACTCCACTAAAAGCTTGGAGCTGCACTCTCGAACTTTATAGAATTACGAAGCTCGTGTAGCTAAGTCTCCATGACATATCATAGTGTATCGCATCCCCATATGATCATCCATAATCGGCTTAAGGAAAAATTCTGTCTTACCTTCCCGATTATTTTTATCTTACGTTCCATTGTCTCACCATTAGAAAACTTACCATCCAAAGATAGTATACCATTCGGTTACACCTATGTATCCAAATGGTTGAGCGCTCCAGTTTTCCAATTACAGGACAACGCATATAAGAGGATATCATTACTCCTAAAGAGGAGCTATGGATTTCATATCTATGAATAACAAGTCTACGCTATCAAGAGTCATGCCTCCAACGTACCGGCATGCATGCCACTATAGAGATGTGGGAGTCACCCATTGGTACATCAAAAGGCACAAGTTGAGACAACGGGCCCATTATTCATCTCAGGATTAAGATACAATACAAATGATTGTCTAAAGTGAATCGATTTTCCAAGACAGAATTATTAATCCAAATCAATTCACTTTATGTCCCGATCCAACACATCGTCAACAATGACAACGCGCCAATGTTTCTATTCACGGAGTCCAACTCCGATGGCCAAGACAAACCATCTCCCAAAAGGGATATAGACAACATAACAATCTTTACATGAATAAAGCGCCCAACTTTATTCCCTCGATTGCGGATCATATGTTTTAGACCATCACCTTAAGAATCGTGTCTACCGCATAATCATCCCATCATATGCCCAATTCTTAAGGTTTAGACTGACAGTCTCAGACTACTGTTAGCTTATCATACATTCAACAAATATGAACGTAAAGAGGACAATATTTGGTATATATAAATGAATAAATTCTTTATTGATAAAAATGTCTCCAAAAACGTATTACATTTTTACTCCTTAGAGCATACATGTCTAACAGTTCGGTAGGATGATCTGTCAGTTTGGCCTGCCAACCTTGCGATAAAAAGATCACGCGTTTTCATGCAGATTTTATCAGATATTAATTCTGATTTGAATTTTCTATGCCTTATCTGATAGGGACTGACTCCTGGGCCTAACCTCTATATAAAGGGGAGTGAGACTCATTGTTATTGAGATCAGTTGAGAAATCTTGAGTGAGACTTTGTCAGTGAGACTCTGAAACTCCCCGGAGAGCTATCATTCACAAATCATAAAATATAGCTTTGGGTATTTTTCTACTGGTTGGAAGGATAGTCACCTGGGGAAAAGCTGTACAATGTTAGCCCACACTAACTCCGATCGAGGGTAGAAAATAGCAAAGAAAGCCGGTTGGTTGAGGTCCTTTTGGAACATTACTTCTCTTCACTGATTGCGGTAGCTTTTCGGCACATACAAGGTGTAACGTCCCGAAATTTATTTAACATTAATGCAATGTAAATGATGAATTAGTGTGCCATAATTAAAGTTTTAACTTTAATTAGATTATTTGGTTGGATTTTTAGTTTTTGGTTGTTTTGTTAAATTGATACATTTAAATGATTTCTTATGGATTTAAAATGATGTTTTGAGTTTTAAAACACAACAATTTGTAAAATGTTAAAAATACTCTGTTTTACAAAACCGTGGGCGGCACATGGTTTTCGCACAGTAAAACCGCCCACTGATTTTCTCTATTTATTTCTCTCTTCTCTCTCTCTCTCCTCACTCTCACGTTCAACTCTCTCTCTCTTCTCTCTCTCTCGGCAGCTCCCTCTCTCTCTCAATCTCTTTCAAAAATTTTTGATTTCCATTCGAATCCAAGCTTCGGAACAGCAAGGAGGAAGCTCGGGGACGTGATTCGGCAACCGAGAACGCGGATTGAAGCTTCGATTCGAGGTTAGATTCGAAATTTCTAAACTTTTTACAAAATTTCCAATTTTGTGTGTTTTTGAAATCTAAGTTTGTTTTAGCTTAGAAAACCGTGGATTTGTGTTAAATGAACTTAGAACAACTAGAATCTAAGCTTAGATTGAAGAAAAACGGATTGGATTCAAGATTTTCATTTTTCTCCTCTTTTTCTCATTTTCGGATTTTTGAGGATTTTGAGTTTAAATGTTGTTTAAATGATCCCAAACATGTTCTAGAATGTTTTTCTATCAACTATAGTTGTTTTTCATGCCTGGGATTTGAGAAAAACAGGTTAGAAACAAGATTTGGATTTTGGGGATCGAGAAACCCGTGGCTGGGATTTCTGGATCTTCCCAGTTCGGCAGGCCGAAGTTCATGTTCGGCAGGCCGGAGTGATGATCGGCAGGCCGGTGTTCTTCCGACCGGCAGGCCGAATCTGGGGAAATGTTCGGCAGGCCGAACTTTGCTTCCGGCAGGCCGAACTGTGCAGTTCGGCAGGCCGAAGCAGGGCGTCCGGCAGGCCGACCGAGGCATGGAAAATTTTGTGATTTTTACCCGATTTCACTGTTTTGAACCCTGATTTAAATCCCAACCTTATAGGATGATTTTAATGATACAAATGGCACACTAGGACATCATGAAATGATTTAGTAACATAGAATGTCTCGAACTAGATATTGATCGACTTAGTTTGTATCTAGGATTGTTCGTGGTTCTGTGGAGCTAACGTATAGCGGATCGGGATTACGGTGTGGGGTACCGGCACGAGTACTGAGGTAGGACTTCTATCCTATTTCTTTGGTAGCCTGGTTTTGAAATGATTTGGCTTTGAAAATGATTTCTATCAAAATGTTTTCAACGGTTGTTTGGAAATGGTTTTATCGGTTATATTTTAATATACCGTGACATGAAATGAATTTCATAATAAATGTAATTGACAACACTCGGTAATTGGGTTTTGAATGATAATGATAATAAACACAAAGGCATGATGCCATATCAGAGATCGGGTCGTGTGGCAATCGACCTTGGGGGCAGGTCCCGAAACCTAGCTGGGCCACTACGGTGGTGATATCATGGTTTGCCTAGGTAAAAGTAAACTGGTGTTTTGATTTGACGAGTAGACTGTTCTGTGTCAGAACGGTTCTACTCAATTTATTTATTTATTTATTCAAGTTCCTTTTCTGTATAACTACTGATAATGTTATGTTTCTTTGCATTAAATTATTTTATAAAAACTTAGTCCTACTGAGCCTTTCGCTCACGTTTTATCTGTTTTAAATTCCCCCCCTTCTAGGTGGTTTCCCATTTAGGTTTGGAGAAGATTCTTCGGACCGAACTCATGAGCAATAGGAGAATTTATTTACATTCGGTATTTATTAATCAAGGCATGTAAGACTTTAACTTCATTTATACTTGGACTGTAATTGTATTTGTGATATTGTCATATCCATGTGTGTGCACAAGTTGTGGGTTGTGGAACCCATATTCGCAGTTTTTATTTAATTATTATTATTTGCTTAATATTTATACATTCTTTTATAAAATGTGGTGGAAAATCTTCTTAATTTCTTACTTAATTGGATTCTCAAACTCTCAGTTTTTAATTAAATCCTCTTTTAATTAATCTAAATATTCCGCCACGTCACCTCCCGTACTCCGGGGCGTGACAGAATGGTATCAGAGCTCAAGGTTATGAACCTTGGGAATTGTGCACACATAGGTTTGACAATGAAATACCTCTGACAGTCCAAATTTTGTTTTCAGAAGTGAGAGAATGGCACCTAGACGTCGTTCGACAGCTGACGCCGAGTTCGGAAATGATGAGGGCCTGATGAGGTCTATGATTGCGGCTTTCCAGCAAATGGCAGCCAGGGCTAGACCGGAAGACTCCAGTGTTGGTAGTCGGCATGCTTTCTTTAAGGAATTTCGGCGGGCGTCTATTCTGACTTTTGATGGCAACGGGGATCCGCAGTTAGCAGAGTATTGGTTGGATTCGATCTTGAAGCATCTTGATACTCTTGGTGTGCCTGAGGAGTATCGTGTGGGTTTTGCGGCGTATAAGCTCGAGGGTGGCGCTAACACCTGGTGGAAACAAACTAAGCGTCTGGAGCGCGGTGGCGATATCGGTTGGGACAAGTTCGAGGATCTGTTCTATGATCGGTATTTTCTGCAGGGATATAGAGATCAGAAGGCAGCTGAGTTTTATAGATTGCAGCAGGGTGATATGTCAGTTCGGGAGTATGAGGCAAAGTTTAGCGAGTTGGCTAGGTTTGCTCCATCAGCTGTGGCATCGGAGCGCGAGAAATGCATCAAGTTTCAGGAAGGACTCAAGGCTCCTATTCGGCAGCAGTTGGTTGCTCTACGGCTTAGGGGTTTCGGAGAGCTTGTGTCGTCGACGATCTCCGTGGAGAATGATTACGTGCAGTATTGTGAGGACCGAGCCAAGGCTTTAGGAGGACCGCAGAGGAGTGGCAGGAAGAGCACCAGTAGTCGTCCAGCTCCGGGGAAAGGCAAGCAAGGCGGTGCGACCAGTGGCAGTAGCAGTTCGTCTGGCAGCGGGCGCAGCAATCCCTACAGCTTTCATTGTCATTTCTGTCAACAGCCCGGACACATCAAGAGGAATTGCCCGATCAGGAGTGCTCGTCTTGGATCGCAGACCGGGGAGGATGCCAGTCGTCAGTCTCAGCCTCAGCCTCAGACCCTACCTCCGCCTCCGCAGTACCCGCAGTTGCAGTATCCGCAGTTTTCTCCTCAGCAATTCTCATATCCGGCACGGGGACAGCAGCTGCAGTATTTTCAGCGCAGTGTTCCTCAGTATAGAGCGCCGAGTACAGGTAGTGTGCAGTCATCTCCATCTCAGCAGTATCGGCCGAGTAATGCAGGACCCAGCAATGTCGGTAGAGGAAAAGGGAAGGCGCCAGTGCAGGTTCATGCAATGGCATCTGGAGGGTCAGATTCTCAGATTGGTAACGCGGTTGTCGATGGTATGGTTTTGGTTTCTAGATCTCTAGCTCGCGTTTTATTTGATACCGGTGCCTCTCATTCTCTCATTTCGAGTTCTTTTGTACATGCCTTGGGATTAGAAGTAGAGGAGTTTAATGAACCCCTAGTTATAATTTCTCCTTTGGGGCGGGTGTGTGTGAATTGTATGTGTAAATCTTGTAAAATAAAGATTGGGGATGAGATTTTGAAAAGTGATTTGATTGTACTACCCATGAGTTCCTATGATGTGATTTTAGGGATGGACTGGTTGTCCAGGTATAGTGTAGTTGTGGACTGCAACTTAGAAAAGTGACCCTAGTGTCTGATAGGGGAACGGTAATCACTTACCAGGGTGGTGGTGATTGGCTAATGAGTGAGCGTCTCATGAAGTCGTGTTTAGGAGGGTGAAGGAATCTAGATTGTTTTGCTTTTCTTGCCAATCTAGATTGCGAGCCCTATGTTTCGAGTAGTAGTGTAGCGATTCCGGTGGTTGGTGAGTTCGAGGATGTCTTCCCCGACGAGTTATCAGGGTTACCACCGCATCGGGAGATTGAGTTTGATATCGAGTTGTTTCCAGGGACATCACTGATTTCTATGGCACCTTACCGGATGGCGCCGACAGAAATAAAGGAATTGAGGAAGCAACTTCAGGAGCTTGCTGATAAAGGATATATTCGGAATAGCACATCTCCGTGGGGAGCACCAGTTTTGTTCGCTAAGAAGCACGATGGGACTCTCAGGTTATGTGTGGATTATCGGCAGCTGAATCGTGTTATGGTGAAGTATCCTTTGCCTAGGATTGATGAGCTATTTGATCAGTTGGGAGGTTCGCGATACTTCTCGAAGATTGATTTGCGGTCAGGTTATCATCAGCTCAGAATCAAGGAAGAGGATATTCCCAAGACAGCTTTTAGGACTCGGTATGGGCACTTCGAGTTTCTGGTTATGTCTTTCGGGTTGACGAATGCTCCAGCAGCTTTTATGGATTTGATGAACAGGATATTTAGGCCGTATCTGGATCAGTTTGTGATCGTGTTCATCGATGACATTCTTGTGTATTCTAAGACTTGGGAGGAGCATGAGCAGCATCTTCGGATCGTGCTTCAGATTCTGCGGGAGCACCAGTTGTATGCTAAGAGGGAAAAGTGTGAGTTCTGGTTGACTGAGGTCAAATTTCTGGGTCATGTCATTTCGGAGCATGGTATTTCAGTGGATCCGTCCAAGATTGAAGCTATATTGGAGTGGGAACGACCAAGGAATGTAGCAGAGATTCGCAGCTTCTTAGGTCTTGCTGGATATTACAGGAAATTTGTAAAGGACTTTTCGAAGATTGCAGCTCCGTTGACGAGGTTGATCAGGAAAAACGTTAGGTTTGAGTGGGATGAAGACTGTGAGTCTGCTTTTCAGGAATTGAAGAACCGGTTGACTTCAGCTCCAGTATTAGTTATTCCTAGTAGTGACGAGCCGTATGAGGTTTATGCTGATGCTTCAGGGCGCGGACTTGGATGCGTGTTGATGCAGCATGGACGTGTAGTAGCGTACGGATAGAGACAGCTACGACCTCACGAGCGGAATTATCCTACTCACGATTTAGAGTTTGCAGCGGTGATCTACGCGCTGAAGATTTGGAGGTGTTACTTGTATGGAGCATCGTTTCAGGTCTTCTCCGATCACAAGAGTTTGAGGCATTTGTTCACTCAGAGGGATCTCAACTTGAGGCAGCGCATATGGGTAGAGTACATGGAGGATTATGATTTCGCGTTGCAGTATCATCCCGGGAAAGCTAATGTGGTCGCGGACGCGCTTAGCAGGAAGTCTTCAGGGATTCTCGCTTGTTTGATTTTTGAGGACTGGAGCAGGGATGCGACAGTGAGTGAGTATCGGCTACAGTATCATGAAGACGGTGATCGAGTTTTGTTGTATCATGTGGAAGCGACTCCAGCTCTTGTTCGGATGGTGAAGCAAGGTCAGTGGCAGGATCGACATTTGCAGGGGATTTGGTCGCGGATTCAGAACGGGGAGCAGTTTGAAGAATGGAGCGTGCATGCAAATGGATCGTTGTACTTCCGGGAGCGTCTTGCAGTTCCAGTTATCACCGAGGTGACGAAAGCCGTTCTAGACGAAGCTCATAGGTCTCAGTTTGCTATTCATCCGGGGAGCACCAAGATGTATCGTGATTTGAAGAGGCAGTATTGGTGGAGAGGCATGAAGAAAGATGTTCGCGAGTATGTGGCCAAGTGTTCGACGTGTCTTCAGGTGAAAGCCGAGCATCAGAAGCCTGCAGGTCAGCTTCAGCCGCTTCCTATTCCAGGGTGGAAATGGGAGCATGTGACGATGGATTTCCTCACAGGATTGCCGAGGACGGAGCAGCGGCACGATGTAGTTTGGGTTGTATTCGATAGGTTGACGAAATCGGCGCATTTCATTCCGTTTAGGTCGACATGTTCCAGGAAGATTCTCGGGGAGTTGTATATGCAGAACATTGTGAGGTTGCATGGAGTTCCTTTGTCCATCACCTCTGATCGAGACACCAGGTTTAATGCTAAGTACTGGAAGAGTTTTCAGGAGGCTTTGGGTACGGATTTGAACTTCAGTACGGCGTTTCATCCTCAGACTGATGGGCAGTCTGAGCGGGTTATTCAGGTTCTCGAGGATATGTTGCGTGCTTGTACGTTGGACTTCGGCGGGAATTGGAAGCAATGTTTGCATTTGGCGGAGTTCGCGTACAACAACAGTTATCAGGCGAGTATCGGTATGGCACCATTTGAGGCGTTGTATGGGCGACCGTGTCGGTCACCTGTGTGTTGGGCCGAGCCGGAAGATAGAGTTATTCTTGGGCCGGATGAGATTCGTGACAGCAACGAGAAAGTCGTGGTAATCCGGGATCGATTGAGAGTCGGCAGAAGAGCTACGCAGATAGGAGACGTAGACCCTTAGAGTTCGCGGTTGGAGATTTTGTTCTCTTGAGGGTGTCACCTCGTAAGGGAACTATGCGGTTCGGAGTGAGTGGAAAACTTGCGCCGAGGTATATTAGGCCGTTCAAGATCACTCAGCGTGTTGGTGTGGTCGCTTATCGGCTTGATCTTCCGCCTGAACTTTCTCATGTGCACGATGTGTTTCATGTGTCGATGCTTAGGAAGTGTCCACCTGAGCAGGGTAAGATAGTATCGTTTCGCGATGTGCAGGTTCAGGAGGATACGACGTACGAAGAAGTGCCGATTCAGATTATCGACCGGAAAGTGATTAGCTTGCGTCGTCGTGAGATACCGTTGGTAAAGGTCGTGTGGCAGCATCACGGGGTTGATGAAGCCACTTGGGAACTAGAGTCGGGTATGCGGGAGTTATATCCGCATTTGTTTTGTTTTTGAGATGAGTTGTAAATTTCGAGGACGAAATTTCTTTTAGGGGTGGAGAGTTGTAACGTCCCGAAATTTATTTAACATTAATATAATGTAAATGATGAATTAGTGTGCCATAATTAAAGTTGTAACTTTAATTAGATTATTTGGTTGGATTTTTAGTTTTTGGTTGTTTTGTTAAATTGATACATTTAAATGATTTCTTATGGATTTAAAATGATGTTTTGAGTTTTAAAACACAACAATTTGTAAAATGTTAAAAATACTCTGTTTTGCAAAACTGTGGGTGGCACATGGTTTTCGCACAGTAAAACCGCCCACCGATTTTCTCTATTTATTTCTCTCTTCTCTCTCTCTCTCCTCACTCTCACGTTCAACTCTCTCTCTCTTCTCTCTCTCTCGGCAGCTCCCTCTCTCTCTCAATCTCTTTCAAAAATTTTTGATTTCCATTCGAATCCAAGCTTCGGAACAGCAAGGAGGAAGCTCGGGGACGTGATTCGGCAACCGAGAACGCGGATTGAAGCTTCGATTCGAGGTTAGATTCGAAATTTCTAAACTTTTTACAAAATTTCCAATTTTGTGTGTTTTTGAAATCTAAGTTTGTTTTAGCTTAGAAAACCGTGGATTTGTGTTAAATGAACTTAGAACAACTAGAATCTAAGCTTAGATTGAAGAAAAACGGATTGGATTCAAGATTTTCATTTTTCTCCTCTTTTTCTCATTTTTGGATTTTTGAGGATTTTGAGTTTAAATGTTGTTTAAATGATCCCAAACATGTTCTAGAATGTTTTTCTATCAACTATAGTTGTTTTTCATGCCTGGGATTTGAGAAAAACAGGTTAGAAACAAGATTTGGATTTTGGGGATCGAGAAACCCGTGGCTGGGATTTTTGGATCTTCCCAGTTCGGCAGGCCGAAGTTCATGTTCGGCAGGCCGGAGTGATGATCGGCAGGCTGGTGTTCTTCCGACCGGCAGGCCGAATCTGGGGAAATGTTCGGCAGGCCGAACTTTGCTTCCGGCAGGCCGAACTGTGCAGTTCGGCAGGCCGAAGCAGGGCGTCCGGCAGGCCGACCGAGGCATGGAAAATTTTGTGATTTTTACCCGATTTCACTGTTTTGAACCCTGATTTAAATCCCAACCTTATAGGATGATTTTAATGATACAAATGGCACACTAGGACATCATGAAATGATTTAGTAACATAGAATGTCTCGAACTAGATATTGATCGACTTAGTTTGTATCTAGGATTGTTCGTGGCTCCGTGGAGCTAACGTATAGCGGATCGGGATTACGGTGTGGGGTACCGGCACGAGTATTGAGGTAGGACTTCTATCCTATTTCTTTGGTAGCCTGGTTTTGAAATGATTTGGCTTTGAAAATGATTTCTATCAAAATGTTTTCAACGGTTGTTTAGAAATGGTTTTATCGGTTATATTTTAATATACCGTGACATGAAATGAATTTCATAATAAATGTAATTGACAACACTCGGTAATTGGGTTTTGAATGATAATGATAATAAACACAAAGGCATGATGCCATATCAGAGATCGGGTCGTGTGGCAATCGACCTTGGGGGCAGGTCCCGAAACCCAGCTGGGCCACTACGATGGTGATATCATGGTTTGCCTAGGTAAAAGTAAACTGGTGTTTTGATTTGACGAGTAGACTGTTCTGTGTCAGAACGGTTCTACTCAATTTATTTATTTATTTATTCAAGTTCCTTTTCTGTATAACTACTGATAATGTTATGTTTCTTTGCATTAAATTATTTTATAAAAACTTAGTCCTACTGAGCCTTTCGCTCACGTTTTATCTGTTTTAAATTCCCCCCCTTCTAGGTGGTTTCCCATTTAGGTTTGGAGAAGATTCTTCGGACCGAACTCAGGAGCAATAGGAGAGTTTATTTACATTCGGTATTTATTAATCAAGGCATGTAAGACTTTAACTTCATTTATACTTGGACTGTAATTGTATTTGTGATATTGTCATATCCATGTGTGTGCACAAGTTGTGGGTTGTGGAACCCATATTCGCGGTTTTTATTTAATTATTATTATTTGCTTAATATTTATACATTCTTTTATAAAATGTGGTGGAAAATCTTCTTAATTTCTTACTTAATTGGATTCTCAAACTCTCGGTTTTTAATTAAATCCTCTTTTAATTAATCTAAATATTCCGCCACGTCACCTCCCGTACTCCGGGGCGTGACACAAGGTTAGTAAGATATGGTTAATTTATGCATATAATATGTCAAACTTGTGTTTTGAAAAATACTCTGATATAAAAAATTTTTAAATTTCGCTGCGCACTATTTTTCCAACACTTATGCCTTTGCACTTATTTAGAAAAACACAATCTCTCTAAATTGCAGAAAGGTTTAGAAGATTCTCTTTCTTTTTACAAAACTTCTTCAGGAATTGTTTTAGAGATATTCTCCATTCTTTCTGTGTTTATCAATAGTTGGAGGTTAGAGTTCGTTTCCTTTACGTTTTCGTATTTAGATGATTTTTAAGCAATTTGGTTTATGCATATATGTTGAAAATCATAATTCTGTATATGTAAATATCTTACATTCATCCAACTAAAAATAGTATGAACATGAGATAAACATAATAATAGCACTGGAGTATAAAATTTTTTTTCATTCAACTTTTAATAAAACTTTATTTGTCACAGCAATAGTAGCACCAAAAAATTGCTCAAGTCATTGGTAAATCCAGCGATATGAAAATAAGGCTAATACCATGTATATTTTTTCACCATGGCAAATGCTTTTGATCACAAGAAGGAAAGAATTTTAGTATAAAGTAAGGCAACGTTTCAAGCATCTATCAGTTTATATATGCCACTAAAGGTACGTAGGTGTAGGTCAACTATAAAATAATTAGTAAAATAGGTGAGTTGCAAAGAGTAGTATTTAATTGACACATGCTTGGACCATACTCACATATTATGACTTTGATTAAGCCCTAAATGCTGGGAATGTTCTCCACTGCACTTGTTTTGTATGTGGAAGAAAATTAGAAATGAATAGTTTTCTAGTAAATTTATATTATGGTGTTTGGCAAAATCAGTTTTAACCAAAACTTTTAGTTTTTATAATTTAAAACTCTCACATGTTACAATGATTAAAAAATAATAAGCTATATTGTAAAATTTTCATATGCTACAATTTTTATTTTAAAAGTTTTAATTCTAACTACACTTTAAGATACTCTGCATGAAATCATGAAACGTACGACGTCTTATATTTGTGTGGTCCCCGACATTTCAATGAACGGCTTGGGTAACAAGATGCAGAGCTATGTCTAGAAGTCAGTGAACAACGGCTAAAAATTTTCTAATCTGCATTATATAAAGTTTTAATTTTTAAAATCCACCTGAGTCATTTATCTCATGCTACTCGATTTTAATATATATATATATATATATATATACACATATATATATATATATTCCCTGAAAACGTCTGCTTGTCCACGCCATTCACGAGTTAGAATGAATGTATGTGCCAATGAGGAAGTGGATTAACGTTTTTTAATAATCAGGAAGTGGGTTAATGTTGAACATTAATGTATATAATAATTTATCACTAATATACTGATTAATTCTGGTTTTCTTGAAGGGAGGGAATCGAATTGGGAAGAAAGGGAAAGAGCGAGATGCGGGAAAAATAAAAGCAAAAATAACTGAAAAATAAAAAATATATAACAATATAATAATAAACAAAAATAACTGAAAAATAAAAAATATATAACAATATAATAATTACTATTTGCTAATTAATTATTAATCACTAATATATTAATTAAAATTTACTATTATTTTTAATAGTAAATTATAGTAATTAATACTCAATACACTAACTACTATTTACTTACTAATTAATTATCTAATTATTTCACGGGCTCTGCATATATTTTAAGAAACATAAGCAAAGACACAAATTAGGAAACGATTATATGACAAGAGACAAGTGATAAAATCGAGGTGTTGTGTTGACTCTTAGCGACAGCAAAGCAAATACTTACACGAATAATATGCTGCGAAACCTTTGGAAAATACAAAAAACCGCCGTTGCCGGGGATCGAACCCGGGTCACCCGCGTGACAGGCGGGAATACTCACCACTATACTACAACGACTTTCGAATGACGCACGCTTATTTTATAAATTTATATAAATAGATTTCTAAGCACTTCCCATATTTTCGGCAGAATGAGCACTTGTCAGTTTGACAAATGAGTGGCTGTTTCTCTATTTTCGATTGGGATTCTTTTTTGAAGAGGAAAAAGAAATGAAAATTCTTTTTGGCCAATAAAACTTCCACAAAAGAGTTTTTTTTACCTTTTTCTTAATTTTTTTTCTCTCTCTCATATTGATAATTTGATTGGCATGCGATTTGCACTAGAAGCAAGTGATTTTTTTTTCTTTTTTTTTTTCATATTTTATAACTAATTAGTGCCATGACTCTTAACTTATTTCATGTTTGGAAAGTTTGGTTAGAACTATAGTTGTAGTTCAAAACATTGTAACATGTTACAGCTTTACACTATAGCAGGCTTTTTTTTTTTTTTTTTACTTTAGCATGTGAGAGGTTTACACTAATTGATAACTACAACTATGGTTCTAACTGAGATTGCCAAACACCCTTAGTTTTATTCGCCTCCCCCTCCACCTCTCCCAAAAAAAAAAAAAAAAAAAGCTCTTGTAAATTCTTAGCGGTATTTAAAAAAAAAGTTGCCAAAATTTCTTTCGATACTCGATTTTTTTTTTCGAAAAGTTCCGATACGTAATTTTTAGTATTTTCAATAATTCAAAATCAGTTGTATCTTTAGTTGAAAAACGAAACGCGTTACTTTTCTTAAAAAAAAAAAAAAGCAAAAGGATAAAAAAGAAAATTGAAAGAATTTAAATATGCAAGATTTTCTCTTTTGATTTTTGATAGATTATTGTACAGGACAAAACATGGACACAAATTTTTTTTTTTTTTTTTTGAGGGAAATTACTTTTATTAACTTAGGAAGATAAATCAGCCAATGTAAGAGAAGAGAAAACTAGAAAGTGTGAATGAAGAAAATAACAGAATTTTGAAAGTAAATAGCATGTTTTAAAATTATATGTAGTAAATAGCAGATTTACATATAAATAGTTTAATTATTATGAGATTATTTACATTGAGGTAAATCAATTATATGCGCTTTAATCTATTTACCGTATAAAAAGAATTATTTACACTGTAAATAAGCATATAAATAAGTGATTAAATAAAATTATTTAGACCATAAATCTATTATTTACTATAACTATTTTTAAAATATAATATTTACTAAAATTAGTTTTAAAAAAGTGATGATCAATTTTCGAACTAGAGTTGGTAGAGAAATAATATCAAGCCCATAAAATATTTCGGAACAAGGACAAAACACATAGTCGGTAAGGGTATGGGCAGTTTTGTTCTCAAATCTAGAAACCGAAGTGCAGGAACCACCCATATTGTTGAAAAGAATGATTTCTAATGTCTTCTACAATCGGTTCGTCGACAGCTTAGAGAATTCCTATTGCTTGTGCGAGCTACATTGCTTGCATCTACTTTAACACAATGGATAACTGGTCCTTTTAATAGGAAAAAAGGTACAAATAGAAAGAAATGTCACTTTTTTAAAACTAATTAAAATAAATGTCAAGTTTTTACAATATTTATAGCAAATGTCAGTAAAAAGAAAATTTATCCGGTAAAAATTTTACTATCCATTTACCATGAGTAAAAAAGTTTTTTAACCTGTAAATTTTTTTTTTACTGACATTTACTATAAATATTCTCAAAACTTAACATTTGCTTCAACAAGTTTTAAAAATCTTACATTTTTCTCATTCTCCCAGTCCCCAAGACCTTACCAAACTTACCACTAACGACCCCAGGTTTAAATCCCCAACATTCAAGAAAATGCAGTTCCTTGTACTATTTTTTTAGTTCACAATTCACATGCAAAATCAAGCATTTTTTTTCCCCACTATCACAATATGATGATCAAGCTTGGCGTGCCCCTACCTAGATTCAAAACAGGTGAAAATAACTAGCATTTGCTTTTCATGTTGACAAATTGTTACTGGGAACCTAAAGGTTGCAATTAATTATCTATCCCACCGGTCTTTCAGCTAACCTTAGAATTTTGAGAAGGTACACTGTAGAGATTTTCTTGGGACGATAATATTAGGTGCGTCTAGCAATCTCAATGTTACAATACAAAGCTCTTACAATGCTACATTATAAAACTCTTACATATTACAGTAAAATTATTTTAACTTTTAATTCTAACTACATTGTTAAACACACTCAATGACTGACTAACATTTATTAGTCGACTTATAAGAGCAACTCATATTTGAGGCAATTGGCCTGTCTAAAGTAGAGACGGATAACCAACGAATTCTGAAGACTTGAAACATGGGTCATATTCTACTCTAGCCATCTTTAGGAAAAAAGGCCAAGTTTTCATGATTTGATCAAATGCTAGTTAATGTATCAAAAACATAGACATTGAATCACTAAATGATCCAAACGAATTACAATGCACTTCAACTGCCTAGATCTTTTCCAACGCCTAGACATGTTTTATAGCCTCAAAAAGATTCAAATTTAGGACGGCCATTATACATGCATTGAGCTCCAAGTCCGACAAGAACAGATCCTTTGCCTCGTATGGATCTTTTGTGATATGTCCGCTATATGGGGAATTTTTTTTTTTTTGCATAAATCCTAGGGGGCATGTGGGAGGTTCATGTGTTTCTCTCCAACATCCTCGGCACCATTGCTGCAAAAAATATATAAAATTGTCAACATTCTGAGAGGATAAGGAGCAATAACAGCAGCCACAGCTTATAGAGAAATAGATGGATACCCTAGGTAGCTCAGCGCCGACATTCTGTAGAGGCAGGTAAAAACTAGCACATGCAACCCAATGGTGTAGAAAAATGCAAACGTTCGAGCATACCTGCAAAGATAAAACAAAATTAATATAGAAACCCTAGAAATTTAACTTTTACAATGGCTGAGGAACATACAAAGTTTTATTGGGAAAAAAATAAGAAGAAGAAAACGCATCTGACGTAACAGAAAACAGTACAATCTTACTTGTTTCCCAGAAGAAAACGTCCACTGCTAAGTGTGATTCTATCCCTGAAACCCAACTCCTTGTACCTTTGATCCCTTTCCTAAAAAGTTAAAAGAAGTAAAGAAGTCGAGGTTAAAATATTCCCTCTTACACACCATCTCAAAAGACAAAGGCTAAGGACACACTTTAATATGACAAGCTTTTAAAATTCTACGAAGTGAAAGAATTATACCTTTTTGGAGAAAGCTGCAAAAGGATTTATGTCATCCTCATAAATCTTCTTGTACTTTGATTCAACATCTGAGCTGAAACCACTTTCAAGATCCTCCACAGGCTGAATTCCCAACAAGCAAAAGAATTTAAAAAAAAAAAAACTGAGCTTACGTAAACTAAAACATTGCCTATAAGTAAAGGATAATATAGAGAAACATACCTTTTTAGATCCTCTAGAAACTACTTTCTCAAGATTGTAGTCCTGAACATAACGAATCTTTCCATACAGTTTCACATTGTCAGCTTGTGTCTTTTCCAGTTCAGCAGTTAGCTCCCCTATCTTCTCCTTCAACCGTCTTGTTTCCTGATGCATCAGAATTCAGAAATTTTACAATGTTGAACCTTGATATTCAAATTTGACAAAAGCTTAGAAGAAAGGAAAAAAAAAAAAACTAACAAGTAAAAGCGTTATTTTCTGTAACATTAAGCAAAAATAAAATTCTCACTGTTTTTAAAACATACCTCCTCTGACTCTCGCAACCGTGCTCTAAATCGATCTCGTTGATTACAGATTACCTTAAGCATGGAGCTTTGGTCTTGATCCGAGGAAACATGTTTTTGATCTGTGCTCTGATCCAAAAGAGGTATTAGGAACTTGTTAATATTAACAAGGAAGGATGACGATAAAATAAACAAGTACAGCCGCCAATTATGCAACTACAAGACAATCAGTTAAATTATAACCTTAAACAACAGGTTCCTAAATCCCATGTACAATTACAAGATAAATACTCTGCCATTCGATGGACTAAATTGTTAAAACATTCAATATCAATCAGATATTTGTTGATGTCAATGCTCATCCTTATTACTAAAAGCTAAGGACCTTAATAAAAATGCCAGAAGGCTGAAAATAAATATACCTCAGATAGTTCACCGCCCCTTGCCTCTGAAAGATCCCAATCTTCAAATAGAGTGCTCTTTTGATCTTTGGAGTTATAACCCTGCACCAGGAGACCTCAGAAATTCAGAAAACCAATTTGAGCCAAGAGCATCGCTAATCTTGAAAAATTCCACATAGAAGCCAAGCTTTTCACTCTCAATATGGACAATATTTTGTAATTCATGTAATATTCTTTCTTTAACTGTTCGTGAAAGACCTCTTGTTCAAGGAATTTGTCTTTCTTCTATTATTAGCAACTCCAGTTTCTTTTCTTCTTTCTTTTTTTTTTTTTTTTTGAAAGGGACGCTAAGAGTACATTTGAAATGAATTAATGACTCTCAACTCCACATGCTATAGAACGTTCAGATTGAATTTATGGCTGCTCATTTCAGAACATTTATGTAACTCAAGCCATGACTGTCATTCTGGGAACTTTCATAAGTCATTGAATTGAACCAAACCTTTAGTATATCATCCTCCAACTTTTGTATTAACTTTTGTTGATCGTTGACCTTTGATGTCAGTTCTGCTATCTTGCCTTCAGCCGTTTCCAGCGATGATGTTTTCTCTGAAAGTTTAACCTGGAGGCAAGAAAAGCAGGGTTAAGAAAGCTAATCGATACGTAATTATTAAATAACTACCTCCTATAAACTTGCATAAGAATATTTTAATTCATATGAGAGATATAATCTTCAAATTCTACCACGTACGTGCACCCTACACCTGTGGCAGTTTGAGAAGAGAATACGTGATATACCATGACACAACAGCATCAAACAGACTTCGTACCTTCATCTGTGTAAGTTCATGTTCCATTTTCCGGTTCTTATCAAGAAGAAGAGACTCCATTTTGCTCATTTCTTCTCCGGCCGTAGCTACTTCCCAATCTTCCGCCTCAATTGAATTATAGCCTACTGCCTGGATATATAATCTTGTGGTGTTAGAAATGCAGAAAACAATGTTAAATTGACAAGAATCATAAGCAATCTTGTCACACCATTTATTAATAAGTAATATGATGTACAAAACAAAAGCTAGATAAATTAGGAAATTAAAATCGACTATCATCAAATCATACAACATAGGAAAAGGACAGTTGAAGAATTTTGAAAATAATCCCGATCTGTGATGTACCAAGACCAGAACATAGTGCTATAAAAACTAGAATATTGGAACTTGATCATGCAACTTCATTATTAACCTGGCATATGACCCTACCAATGCAAAATTTCTTATAGACTGAACATGAAAATAACATTTATTTACGGGGGTGAAAGTATAGATATATGGAAAAGTCAGCTAAACGGTAAACTATCATAGTTTCCAAGAAAATTAGTTTCAACTTTTCTACATTGCATGATCAACACCATACAGTCGAGTAACTCATTGAATATATCAGAAAAATCAAACAGCTTCTCTGAAGCTACAGAAACTGTTCTCAAGGAAGATTAAATAATGCCTAAAGACCAATGGAGAAGGATGGAATTACCTGCAAAATCTTGACCTTTTTACGTAAATCGTCAACTAATTTCTCTGTTGGCCTTGCCTGAAGTTCTTCCTTCATCTCCTCAAGGGCTATTTCCTGATTAAAGAGGAGAGAAAAACTAAATCAAGATACAGAAAACAATCAAAGTTTGTAACTTGTATATGCAATGGTAGAGCCAGAAAGTTGCCCCACGAGGGGCAGAAATTGAGACAAAATTTTGGATTTTGGATCAGAATACAAGAAAGCTAGCCTTGCACTTCTAAAACGGCAATTATGAGACATATTTTAGACATTTGGTGTTTAAAGCGATAGTGTGACCCCTTATGAAGTTTAGACAAGACATGATTCTTCGCTTTTGACCACAATTCTTGCATTTAAGAAAACTTCCTCCTATTGATGATGAAATCAATGACAGGAAATGGGAAAAGGACTCCTCAAAAAGCAATATAAAAGGAGATCAACTAAAATAAAAGAAACAAAAAGCTAACCAATGAAAGACCCACTCAAACACACAACAATTAACCCTCATCACATCCTTCCAATTCAAAACAATCAACGAAAAACAGAAGTCCTTAACTTAAAGAAATCGTTTTATGGCGTTCATCTCACAGAGGCCAAATACCTTGGTACCCAAACTAGCGTTTTCATACATAGATTTAGTTCACGTATTTAAAACATAAGAATCTCAATGTTGCATCATATAAGAGAATAGTACCCACGTGGATCTCAAATAAATACAAAGAAGAGGATTCCCCATCAGGAAAAAAACAAAGAATATATACATATATTGAAATTTTCGTTCCGCTGAACCCTACAATCTTCGGAAGGTAGGAAACTATGACTTTTGTCATGTAAGTGCCCATCAGGGGGGAAAAACAAAAAACAAAGAATATCAGAATGTGAATATTCAAAAGCTCTTTTCACCAAGCTATATACCTTTTCGTGGAGCAGGGAATTCATCTTCTTGATCTCGTTAATGTGTTCTTCTCGCTCATTTGATAAGGTCGTTTCAATATTGTGGAGTTCCATGTTGAGTTCGGAAATGATCTTCTCCTTTGCTATCAAAGAATTCTCAAGGATGGTATTTGAATCTATATTGTCACTGTAAATACAGGATCAACTGTAAGCTATAAGCATAACCCAGAGACCATACTTGTTATAAAATTTCAGATAGTACAATGATTATGTGGGAAATTAATACTGAAAAAATACATATCCAACGTGCAGGGTATCAGACCACCTAATTATCTAAGAGAGCATTTTGATATTATTTATAATTTTACCTAACAGAATCACTTTGTAAGAAACGGATGGGGAAAGATAAAGCCCAGTACCATAGACAAAGCTGCAGCCTGTAAATAGTGGTAAGCTCACCTTTTCTTATCTGTCTCTTCATTTGCTGACTGTAACTGGGTGCGCAGGAGCCCCTGCAAGTTGTAGCAAACCAAAGAGTGCACTATCATACATGAAAGGCCAAATAATTTGAAAGGCAAACATGACAAATAAAAAACAGCCACACCTAACACCCTGATTCTCAGGATAAAATAAAGCAGGTTTGAGGTCTCTTTAATCGTAGTTTTAGAGGGGGAGAAAAATGTGAGCTCAAAAAAAAAAAAAAAGGTTGGTCGTGCTCAGAACAAGAGTATGATTTCACCCATCAAAACTTAAGATCACCATAATACAAGCGTGGCTAAACTGGAATTGATAGAAGTGATAACAAACTAAGTCCACATTGAACCTCTTAAAGTAAAATGGATTCTAATTGAGATATCAATTCAAAGAAATTTATTAAAACCACATAATTAGTGCTACAATGAACATAGGCTCAAAATGTATGTTGCGGAACACACCTTCTCCCTCTCAAGACTAAGAAGGCGTGTCTGAGCCCGTTCCACTTCATCCATCAGAAGATTGACCTCTGATTGCTTTGCTGCCCTTTCTTCCTCTGACTTATCAAACAACGTATCAGCAAACTCTAAAAAATTTTACATTTGCTTTGCAGATCGATGGAGCATTGCGATAAGTATTTAGCACAACAAGAACTAAACATGAAAATGTTTAGCATATAACCTGATTGGGCACGAAGCTCGAACAATTGGCTTTGCGCAAGCTCATGTAGTTTTTGCATATTGGAAACACTGTCCTTAGCTTGGCGTAATTGATCTTGCAACAATTGCTCTCTGCAAAAATGAAAGAGTTCACAATTCATGGTCAACCAGGGTAGGAAACATGACTTAAAAAAGACATCAATACACAAAGTAAAAACCATTTGGAGACAAAAACCAATGTAGTTTCCCACAATTTCCATGGATAGCTAAAGAGCAAGACCAATTGGACGTAACTACAACTCAAAATTCCACTATAGCAAGTAATACCTTTCTTTTAGAACCTCAAGTGTTTTCTGGTTCTCCTCTGCCAAACTTCTTTGCTTGATCTCCACTATCTCTCTCACTTTTTCTTCCATCTGAATAAACAGGCCAAAGTTTGTGTTGAAAAGAAGAATCTAGGCTTTATAGATTTCTCTAACAATAGTTCAAAGGCCTTCATTTTATTTTTTGAAATTTGAATAATAGGGAGCCAAAATTTTGCATTTTATCTGCATGACTGGAGGATTTCTCTCTTGATTATTTTCTTTAAACGTGGAGTGCTGTTTTTTGATTCTTGAAGCAAAGATGTGCAAGAAATACTAAATCATAAAATATAATATACATAGTACTATTTTAACTATCAAATATTTGTTACCTGTTGCTCTAATTGACGGTTGCGCTCCTCAAGTCTTCTTATTGTTGCCTGCTGATTTTTCAAATGAGCTGCTTCTGTCCTAAATTCCTCAAGCTCAACTTTCATTTTTCTGTTCTCCAATTCTAGTTCAGACAATTTCTGATCTTGCTCCTACGAAGAGAGAGACAAATCAACGTGACTTAAAACAAACACTGCCTACATACGGCATGTAGAACAGAATGGACACCTGTGTGACCTGATGTGCAGTTTACATAAATGATGTGTTCCTTATGTGAGTTCTTATTTTATCCACGTGTATATTGAAACTTTCTTGTTGTTCAAGATCAACCAGTACCAGGAGATCAAATTCACCACCTGTTGAACATACGAGTATCCTTTGTAGGAAATCTGAGTGTGCTAGTGTGTCCTAGATTTCAGGATTTACTCGATATCGGTGTATCATTTAGTTGAGTTAGTTTCCTACTTTTAAGGCAGTCACTAAGGGATCTTAAGTTAGAAGCTAGTCTATAAATATATGTGTACTATGTACACGTTTTTAAGTTAAGAAGAAGAATAAAATTCAGCCCAGCAATATAGTGTTGCTTTCCTCTTATTTTCCTTTATAGTATCAAAGCTTTCGTAAAGAAAGAATAGAGTTGAGAGAAACATGGCAGAAGCAAGAAGGAATGAGGACTCTGGGGCAACTTCGGTTTCCACTCAGCCAATTCCTAAAATTGCTCCTATTGCGGCTTCTGAAAGCTCTTCTTTACAAATTACCACACACAAACTAAATGGTAAAAATTTCCTCAAGTGGTCTTGTTCCGTCCAGATGGTTATTAGGGGAAAAGGAAAGATAGGATATTTAGATGACACTATTGCCATGCCTAGCATTGATTATCCATCCTTCTCAAGTTGGGATGCCCAAAATTCCATGGTAATGGCATGGTTGATCCATGCCATGGAGGAAAAGATAGGAGAGACCTATCTATTTTTTCCCACGGCTAAGAAGATCTAGGAGGCAGTTTCCCTTGCCTATTTAGACTTAGAAAATTCTTCTCAAATGTTTGAGCTAAGGAACAAGGCTAGGAATTTGAGACAGGGGGAGAGTGACGTGACTCAATATTTCAATAGCCTTACGAAGCTGTGGCAAGAACTCGACCTATTCAAAAGTTGCAACTGGAGAGACCCAGAAGATGCAGTGCTTTATCAGCAAATGGTGGATAAAGACAGGACCTATGATTTCCTCGCTGGACTCAATAAAGAACTAGACGAGGTTAGAGGACGGCTGCTTGGGATGCGACCAATGCCCACTATTGAGGAGATCTTTGCGGAGGTTCGTAGGGAAGAATGGCGGAAGAAAGTAATGCTCAAGGAGACCACTACCCCAGAAACAGAGACTTCAGCCATGGTGGTACGAGGATCCCAAGGACGAGGGAACAAAAGGGCACAATTGTGGTGTGACCATTGTCAACGGCCACACCACACCAAGGAGACCTGCTGGCAGTTGAACGGGAAACCAAAAAATTGGGTACCAAACAAGCAACGAAATCGAGAGGCTAAGGGACTTCAAACAACTCATGGTCTAGAGGCAGAAAAAGGGTGGACCATAATTT
Organism: Artocarpus heterophyllus; assembly: GCA_025403435.1. NCBI lineage: Eukaryota > Viridiplantae > Streptophyta > Magnoliopsida > Rosales > Moraceae > Artocarpus > Artocarpus heterophyllus. The sequence continues at coordinate 20,658,597 of CM046345.1, read as the reverse complement.
AGGAGCAGTGTTCACTAAGGAACAGTTGGAGCAGTTGCGGAGACTCCTAACAACCACACAAAACACAAGTTCATAGCCTTCGGGTACCTCTTGTTTGGTTCAAAAAGGTACAAGTTTTACAATTTTTGGTGAATTAACAGTTAAAAGCGACCCTTGGATAGTAGACTCGGGAGCCACAGATCACGGCTTGAAGTGGAAGTTTTTTCACATCCTATACACCTAGCCTTGGAACTCACAAAGTAAAGACAACTGATGGATCCCTTACAACTGTAGCAGGAACTGGAAGTGTTAAATTGAGTCCACAAATTACCGCCAAATCTGTCCTCCATGTTCCAAAATTATCATGCAAGTTGCTATCTGTCAGTAAGATCACTAAAGATTTAGATTGTGATAGACCTCTCACAATCAAATTGTGTTTTTTCAGATCGGACCTCAGGGAAGATGATTGGCAGTGCTAAAGAATTCGAAGGCTTATACTACTTTGAGAATGCTTTCAACGAGGATGATCAACTTTACACGGCAATTTGCAATGCTACCACTTCTAGATTAGACAAAATTATGTTGTTACATCGTAGGCTAGGTCATCCAAGTTTCACATATTTAAAACATTTGTTTCCATCGTTGTTTCAAACTCAAGATTCTTTTCAATGTGAAATTTGTCGGTTAGCAAAACACAAACGTGTTCCTTATCCTTCCTTGTCTTACCGTGCCTCTTCTCCTTTCATGTTAATTCATAGTGATATCTAGGGTCCCTCTAGAATCCGAAGCTTGACTAATAAAAGGTGGTTTATAACTTTTATTGATGACCATACAAGAGTTTGTTGGGTGTATCTATTAAGGGACAAATCTGAAACTCCACAAATTTTTCAAAATTTTCATTCTATGATAAAAAATCAATACAATGAGTATAAAAATATTTCATACTGACAATGGTACTGAATATTTTAACTCTCATTTGTTAAAATTTACAACTCAAAATGGAATGATTCATCAAAGTTCCTGTGTAAATACGCCACAACAAAATGGGATTTCAGAACGAAAAAATCGCCATCTTTAAGAAGTAGCTCGGGCTCTATTATTCACCTCTAATGTTCCAAAAATTTTTTGAGGGGAGGCTATTCTTACTGCATGTTATTTGATAAATCGGTTACCAACAAGGGTTTTAAACTTTCAAACAACCGTACAAAAACTGTTTGAGTCATACCCTAAGTCTCGGTTATTTCCATCTTTAAATTGTAAAGTCTTTCGATGTACAGCCTTTGTTCACATTCATGATCAAAATAGGAGTAAGTTAGATCCTAGAGCACTTAAGTGTGTATTTGTTGGTTACTCTACTACTCAAAAAGGGTTTCGTTGTTATTCCCCAGAGAAAAGGAGATTTTTCACATCTATGGATGTTAGTTTTTTTGAAAATCAACCGTATTTTTCAAAAAATTTCCTTCAGGGGGAGAGAATGGGTGAAGTTAATTTTTGGAACCAAAAAAAGAGCTAAATTCGGTCAAGGATAGGAACCTGGATTCAGTTGGGGATAGAGCAGATTTATGGTAATACTTCTGGGATTCTCCTCCAGATTTCCTAGATTTGCGATCCCTGGATATGCGGAACCAGCCCAAAACGTATTCTCCGATTCTTCCAACTTCAAATCCTTCCTCAAATCTACCAACTCAGCCAACAAATCCTTCCTCAAACCTGCCAGATCAACCAAATCAGGAGGTTGTATCGAATCAGCCAGATATAGATTCTCCAAATCTTTCAAATCTAGAAAATCTGCCAAAACTCAAAACAAAGATTCGGATCCCACTAGGATTCTCCTGTGACTTTCAAAAAACAGATTTGGTTACTCCTCAAAACCAAGATATGTGTCCCAATATATTAAAACTGCCCAATTCAAGGGATGTATTGCAAACACAACCAAAATTGTCAACTTATTCTCGAAGAAAAGATTCAAAAAGGGTAGATAATCCAGAAAATCCTCCCTGCCTAGAATCTGAACCGAGGTCAGATTCAACCACGATTGATAGTGATCTCCATTTTCCTATTGCCTTGAGGAAAGGAGTAAGATCTTGCACCCAGCATCCTATATCAAAGTTTGTAAAATACGAACACCTTTCTCAATCTACTCGAGCTTTGGTTGTGAATCTTATTGCAGAAGAAACTCCTAAAATTGTGGAAGAAGCCTTGAGGTGTCCTAAGTGGAAGAAAGCTATCATGGAAGAGATGGAAGCCCTCATGAAAAATAAAACCTAGAAAATGGTGCAGAGACCCAAGGATAAGAAGCCAGTGGGCTGTAAATGGGTATTTACTATAAAATATAAAGCAGATGGTACAATTGAAAGTTATAAAGCATGATTGGTCGCTAAAGGTTACACTCAAACGTACGGGATTGATTACTAGGAGACCTTTGCTCCTGTTGCCAAAATTAATTCAGTCAGAGTCTTACTGTCATTAGCAACCAACCTAGATTGGCCACCACAGCAATTAGATATAAAAAATGCTTTTCTAAATGGCGATTTGGAGGAAGAAGTACATATGGAATTACCACTAGGCTTTAACCATAATGAGGATAATAGCAAAGTACTAAGATTACAAAAATCTCTATATGGACTGAAGCAGTCCCCTAGAGCTTGGTTCGACAGGTTTGCAAAGGCCCTTAAACAAGAAGACTATAAACAGGCTCACTCAGATCACACCGTGTTTTATCGACACAAGAATGGTAAGGTCACAATTCTTATTGTTTATGTGGACGGCATAATTTTGACAGATGATGATTTAGAGGAGATGATGAGTTTGAAACAAGTATTGGCAATGGAATTTGAGATAAAGGACCTAGGGAATTTACAGTATTTCTTAGGAATGGAGATTGCAAGAAGTAAACAAGGGATATCTGTGTCAGAAAGGAAATATGTGTTGGATTTGCTTCATGAAACTGGGATGCTAGGGTGCAAACCGATAGATACACCACTAGATTCAAACTTTAAAATAGGGGAGAATCTAACTGGTGAACTCGTGGACAAAGGGAGGTATCAACGATTGGTTGGGCGACTCATTTACCTGTCCCACACTAGGCCGGACATAGCATTTGCAGTAAGTCTTATTAGTCAGTACATGCACTCACCAACAAAGGAGCACATGGAGGCAGTGTATCAAATTTTAAGGTACCTCAAAGGCAATCCTAGTGTGGGGTTATTCTTCAAGAAGTCCTACGAAAGAAAGGTTGAAGTGTTCACGGATGCAGACTGGGCCAGTTCTAGAGATGACAGGCGATATATTTCAGGCTATTTTACTTTTGTGTGGGGAAACTTGGTGACGTGGAGAAGTAAAAAACAACCGGTTGTGGCCAGGAGTAGCGCTAAGGCAGAGCTGAGATTTATGGCTCACGGGGTTTGCGAGATCCTCTGGCTGAAGATGCTAATTGAAGAACTTAAGGTTACCATGGTCATGCCACTAAGAGTTCATTGTGATAATAGGGCAGCTATAAGTATGTCTCATAATCCAGTTCATCATGACAAAACTAAACATGTGGATGTAGACAGACATTTTCTTAAAGAAAAGATAGAAGGAGGAGTACTGGACATCGCGTATATCCCCACAACAGAGCAAATTGCAGACGTTCTTACAAAGGGCCTAACTAAACCGGTATTCCAGAAGTTCGTGTGCAAGCTGGGAATGTTTAACTTGTACAATCCAGCTTGAGGGGGAGTGTAGGAAATCCGAGTGTGCTAGTGTGTCCTAGATTTCAGGATTTACTCGATATCAGTGTATCATTTAGTTGAGTTAGTTTCCTACTTTTAAGGCAGTCACTAAGGGATCTTAAGTTAGAAGCTAGTCTATAAATATATGTATACTATGTACACGTTTTTAAGTTAAGAAGAAGAATAAAATTCAGCCCAGCAATATAGTGTTTCTTTCCTCTTATTTTCCTTTATCCTTGAACACTCAACATAGTTGCAAAATTTCATTCAAATATCAGAGAAGGCGCAAAAACAAATCAAAACTTTGCTAGGTGCATGTCATAAAAAGGGAAATGAAATGTGTAAGAATTACCGAAATTGAAGCAAGAGCTGGGTATGGATCCGGAGCCTCATAAATTTTTTGGTAGATGTTAAGAAAAGCGTTCTCTGCAAACTTCGCCCTCTTTGTGAGATTATCAACTTCTTCTTGGAAACCCTTTAGTAAAGAATTAAACAAAGTTAACTTGTCCTCCGGTGAAGCTTTCCTGAACTCTGTAGAAAAACTTTCTCTAATTAGTACAAATTACTTGGTGAAATCTGGAAGAACATAGGTAAAAAGACTAACAAAGAAGAGTATGCTCAAAGGATTTGAGACATCTCCATTACCTAACCAACAAATAATTAGTGGGGAAAATAATTGTTTTCAAAATCTTCTGTTCCTTCTTCCCTTAAAAAAATTCAGTTCAGTTGGGTTGTTCGAAGTAAATAAATACCTTTAGTACTTTCTGCAAGCTTCCGCCGGTTCTTCTGGCTGTTTTCCTGATTGTCAGCAATTTTAACTCCTTGTTCATCCAATACATTTCTTTCCTTCTCCAAATCAAACTCTGTAAATGAGAAAAAAGAGCAGATTATATTCAATCACTATGATTCCATCTATGGTTACATGTCGACACACCTATAGCTCGGTGCCATGTCTTCAAAGGGACAATAAGATGACAAATTGTAATAAAGCAAATCAAAAGAAAACAAACTAGAGAGTTTTCTAGTGAGCTCAACACAAACAGATTATCAAACTAAAAGGGCATTTAGATTGCTGGTTTGAACTAAAAATACTGTAGCAATTTAAATTTTGTGAGAGAAAACACTTTAGCAAAACCTGTTTGAACTGAAATTTTTCCGGTTGAATTAGTGAACCAAACATCGCAGAAGTAAAGTTCAACTTTTTACATATAATTCAGGTTCTGAACGCGTTACTAACTTTGTAGAACCATTAACCATCCCAGAGCATAGGAATATGCAATTCAGTTTGATTGTGTACAACTTCTAGGGAATTAAACTCCCAAATTAATTGAGAAATTGCTAATATGGACCAATGTAATAATAAAAACGATTACTCCTGTTTAGATCTTGTTCAAAATCACAATAATGTCTCAACATTCCTGTTTAACAGGCTCAATGTGATGAAATCAATACAAAATCATCGAAATGGAAGAGCTTAGCCAAATTTAACGAAATCTTCGTCTTCACGATAACTCCTTTGCCTCTTCCTGTATTCTAATCAATTACATCAATTTCCACAGCAAAGAAAAATCAGAAGCTCTAAATCCTCAGTAACTCAAGAATTCCCCCCAAAATTTCTCTAGGAAACGGAAATTCATCAAGAAAATTGAATCGCGGCAATACCTTTCCAGAAATTGGAGACGACCGAGGCGGGAGAAGCCGAGGAGCTGTACTTGTTGTCTCTATCGGATCCACCTGGAGGATTCTCCATTCTCGCAAAAACCAGATCTCTCTCTCGGAGCCTAGAAACGACGAGTCGCTTTCGTGTTTCCGATCAGTCTCTCTCCGGCTATGTACTTCTTCGACATTCGCCGGATGGCTTTGTCATGAGCCTTCGCAGGAATTAGGGGAAAAAAAAAAAAGCAGTTAAATGGATCTGAGTGAGAGAGAGAAATAAACGTGGTTGGAAAATTGGTATAATTTGATAAACTCTCGTTCGCTTTCTTCTTGAATATATATTGAAACCCAAGTTTCAAGTGAAATAGTTTTGCGCCGTTTGTTTCGCGGTTTGAATCACGATTTGAATCATTTTGTTATAATATTTTCTCTTATAAAAATTTAAATCTTTATTTAAATATTCTATTCAAATACTCGAACCAAACAGGACTCGATTCATGTTCTGCGTGCTCGAGACTTAAAAATGAAAGCGACACCGACTGGTTTTTGTTGTAGTCAGGTTTCGAATGTTGGGCTGAACCCGTCTGGATAAAAAGAGTTGATGGCACAACTCACCCTTTTTTTTTAATTAATTAAAATAGAAAAAATTGCTTGTTATGTCCGGGCGATTTAAGAAATGCTATGGGTATGTTTTTCATCCTAACGACTTCTAAAAAAAAAAGTTTGCAACGTACATCTTTAAAAAATATAAAATCATAATTAATTACAAATATTTTAGATTAGGGTTAAATAAATAAGTATTATTTAATAATTTTTTACTTTTTTAACTAAGAGAAATAATATGAATTAAATAACTGAAAAAAATGATGAAACTTAATAGTGGTACTGAAAAAGTGTTGTACTACCTAACTTACTCTATTATGTCACATTTTAAAACATACGTTTATTCATTCATATAAACAAGTTATTCCACACTACAACTCATATTGTATGTTTAAGTTATGTCACACTTAAACATACCTTGCATTTATTAAAAAAAGTTTTAAAAGATGGTATTTGTGAAAATTCTCTATTAAAATATGACTTCAGTTTGTGAATATTCTATATATGATACAAAATCATATTATAGAACAAGGGATTTTCATGTCGCAAGTCCTTAAACTTTGTAACCTTTGGCATTTTGGGTCGCTTTTTTTAGAATTTGAACACTTAAGTCCCTAAACTGTTATACGGTGTTTGTGAGAGTAGTTTAAACCATCAATTTAGGTTTGAGATTGTAACATGGGAAAGCTTTACACTGTAGCTTTTTACTATAGCATGTGAGAGCTTTACACTGTTCAAGTTCAAACCTTTAATTTGAATTATTCTTCTAAATACCCTATTAATTTGTTGGCATCTTAGTTCTTATTTTAAGAATTAACACTCAAGTCTCTAAACTTTTAATTTTTTTTTTTGGCACTACAAGTCCCCATATTAAGAATTTGGATATTCAAGTATACAAACTCTTAATTTATTTGCACTATTAGTGCCTTGGGGACCTTTTTGCTATTAAATGACATAGATATGCCAATATTTTAAGGCTTTTTTCATTTCTTTGATCTTGAAAATATGTATATGCATATATATACATATATATATATATATTCAAGAAAGGTCTCCGAAAGCTATCTTTTGTTTATTGAGGTATAACTTATTTGACAAAAAATAATTTTCAAATGTCCTAAAATAAAGTTAATTATGATGATTATTAACAACGAAATGATTGATTATAAACCAAAAAAATCATAAATATCATTAAAGAATTTTACCATCCATTCCATTATATTTTGTAAGTTGGTTTAAATTACAATAATATAACTAAATACAAGTAACACAACAATTAGTTGTCCATCTTTAGGATAGAAAAGTATGTAATTAAATATTAATTGTTGCATTATAGCTATTTAATATCATTATAATTTGGTACTAACTTACTAAAAATAATATAAGATGGATAGTTATGAATTCTTGCTTTTTTATTTTTTATTTTATAATTAATCGCTTTGTTATCAATAGTTATCATAATAAACCATATGTTAGGACATTTAAACATTATTTTTAGACAAAAAGTAATGAGTCATACTTGAAAAAGATCGTTTTAGGGACAGTTTTGTTTTTTTAAAAAAATACATTTTCAGGACCTAAAAAACAAAAAGCTTTAAAATATTAATATCTATTATGTTATTTAACAGTAACAAGAAGATGGAAATTAACAATGCTAACAAATTAAGAGTTTAAGGGCAAAAATGTTCAAATTCTTAAAATGAATACCCAAAGGCCAAAGGTTACAACGTTTGGGGGACTTACGATATAAAAACCCTTAAAACAGTTATGCAGTAAACATATGACATTATTATGATAATTACTACTATGTCATTATAGTTATTTTTAAGAGATTTCTTGGAACATAAGATTTATTAGAATGCAATAGATACTTATTTGTATAGAAATTTAAGAAGATTTGGTTCAAAACAAGGTTATTTTGGCACTATACGGGTTTCATGATAGACTTCACTCTCAATCCTTCATTGATTAGTTGTAGCCACGTGCTTTGCACGTAGGTATTTAATGTGTGATTTTTTTTAATACAAGAAACAAAAACCAAGAGTTTGAGCCACACGTTGGGCCATTTGAGAATAAGTTCAAATTATTTAATTGTGGTTCTAATCAACTTTGTTATAATGTTCTTATTTATAAATTTGAATTTAAAACCAATTTTGGTTCATAACTTAGGAAACTATTTATGAATATTGCTAGGGAAAATTCTCATAATATTCATTATGTTCTTTGAAAATTCTAGGTTTGACCTTTTTATTACAGTCTTAAAAAGTTTCCTAATTTATAGATAATGAGTATGATGATAAAATGAAAAAAAAAATAGATAAACTAAGATGTGGATAATGACCAAGTGAAATTTCATAGTAAATATGAATATACAAGTAGATATATAAATAGTGGTAGAGAAAAAATTATTTTATAAACAAAATTAGGAAAAAAGGTATTTATAGATACCAAATTTACAAAATATTATTTAAATAGATGGTAAAAAAAATATTCAGGAAAGTAGATATTTGAGAGTAAGCAAAGAATAAGAAGGAGAAAATAATAAAATATATCTAAAAATATGAGGTAAAAGATAGTTGAGTAGGGTACATATGAGAAAATAAGTAGGAGCACCTATGAGAAAAATTATTTTAGCAAGAAAATTAGAAAAACATTATTTAAAAAGATCCAATTTGAAAAAAAAAAAATACAAGATTATGAGAGGAAATATTTTCAAAGAAAAAAAATCTTAAAAGATTATAAGAAGAAATTTTAACTCTACTTATATTTAAAAAAAAGATTAATAAAAAATCGTTAAAAATATATTAAAAAAATTAAATCCAAAAAACATAAAAGATTATTAGAAGAAATAGTAAGATGAACCATATTTGAAAACATATTTTTTAATGATAAATTTAAAAGGCATTTAGAGGAGAAAGATTAAAAAAAAAATATTTTGATGAAACACATAAAATATAAGATTTTTATAAAGAAAACAAATCATCTATAAAGAAAAGCAAACAATTTATAATAGTATTGAAAGAAAAAAAAAATAAAACAACTACTCAAGAAAGAAAAAAGTCAAAAGCACAAAAGACAAAATAGAGAGATGATTTTTTGAACAGTGTTTTTTTGGAACGTCTATTTATAACATAAGTTATTGATTACTTTAAGCATATGCAGTATCACAAAAACTCAAGTTCATTATAAAACAATCACTAAGTTGAACATTTAAATTTGTCAAGGCACAACCAATCTCAATTCTAAATTGTTGGGATTGATGCTCTAAAAGCATGGATATTGTATATGTTGCTGATTAATTAAATAAAATAACATTTGTTTACTTTGGTTGCTTGTGTGTTGGAAAACGAATACGCGGCAGAATTTTAAAAATTTTAAATCAATGTACTTTTCAAAACACAAGTTTGACATGCTAAATATATAAATTAATGACAGAGCTTACTAATCTCTTTTATATATCAAAGTGGGCTCAAATCCGTGTAGAGAAGAACATTCTAGAAGTGTCTCAACCAACTGATCTTCTTTGCTATTCTTTATCCACGATCAGAGTGTAGGCAGCCGCACGTCGTATAGCTTTTTTTCCGATGACTCTCCTTTTAACCACTTGAAAAAAGTAAGAGCTAAAGTCCTTGATGTTGACAATAGCTCTTTGGGAGTTTCTGAATTTCTCACACTAGAGTACTCACTCTGTGTTTCTTAAATGATTTAAATAACAAAGAAAACTTATCCCCTATTTATAGTAGTCGGACCTGGAGTTAATCATTATCAGATTAGGCCTCAAAATTCGAGTTTGGATCAGTTTCAGAGCAAAAACGCATAAATGCGTATCTGTTTAACTGCCACGGTCGACCACGCCTAGTGTTTAGTGGTCTACCGCATGGTCACGATACTAGAGTACAAATTGAATTCGAATTCCTCAAGCCGATCTGATAGATCCAATCTTAATTAATTGGATAAATCCTATCTTATTTGACCTAGATATCCTTTATAGAGCCTCAATTTTAATTCAAATAATCCAATAGAAAAGTTATCTGATTAAAATAATCATATACAGATAAACCCATATAAATAAAATATTATCCACAATAATTCAACATGTTTATCTTGAATTAATTCACAAAATTAGTACAACCGATAAACTTACATAAATTATTAAATCCAATTAACTTGAATTTTTGTCAATCTAATAATTTAACATAAATCATCAATATGTAGGAAAAATATGCCATATTGTTATAGGATTTATTATGAGCTAGCAAAGAAAACCTGATGGACATATATAGTTTAAGCTCCAATAATTATAAAATATAATATCTCATATACATATTTTATAATTATTAACTCTAAAGCCACTCCACTAAAAGCTTAGAGCTACCCACTCGAACTATATAAAATTACGAAACTTCAATAAGCTAACCATCCATAGCATATCATAATGTATCATATCCCTATAGAATATTCATAATCAGCTTAACGATAAATTTTGTTTTACCCTTCTGATTATTTTTATCTTATGTTTTATTATCACACCATTGGAATACTTACTATCCATAAATAATATATCATTTGGTTACATCTATGTATTTAAATAGATGAGCACTCCAGTCTTCCAACTACAGAATAATGCATATAAGAAAATATCATTAACTCTACAAAAAGAGCTATAGATTCCATTTCAATGAATAACGAGTCCACGTCAATCAAGAGTCGTGCCTCCAACGTACCGGTATGCATACTATCATTGAGTTAGGATGTCACCTTTTGATACATCAAATGACATAAGTCAAGATAACGGGCCCGTTAGTCATTTCAAGATTAAGACACAACACATATGATTGTCTAAAGTGAATTGATTTGCACAAATAGAATTGTTAACCAAATCAATTCAACTTTTATGTCCCGATCTAATATATTGTCACCTATGGTAATGCACCAATGTTTCTACTCACGAAGTCCTACTTCGATGACCAAGACAAGCCATCTCCCGTTGGGATGCAGATAACAAAATAATCTTAACATGATAGAGCGCCTAACTTTATTCTCTTGATTTAGACTATCACCTTTAAGATTCATGTCTTTCGCATAATCTGTCCATCATATATACAATTCTTAAAGGTTTAGACCGATGGTCTCATACTTTTGTTTGCTTATCATACATTCAACAGAAATGAACACAAAGAGGATAACATTTGGTATATAAATAATAAATAAACTCTTTATATATTGATAAAATGTCTCTAAAAATGTATTACAATATTTTACTCCTTAGGGTACTATGTCTAACAATCTTGTACTTGCATTAAGTGAGTAAATATGACATATCTCGCATCCCCATAGCCTCCACATGCTTCTCGAAAACTCTCGTAGTTAGTGTCTTCATAAAAGGATCAACTAAATTGTCCTCAGACGCAATTTACATACTGCAAAATGCCCACCCTCAATGAAGTCCTTTATCACATGATATTTCTGATGAATATAGTTACTCTTATTGTAAAATCTTAGTTCCCTAGCATTAGTCATCGCTGCAGCATTATCACAATAAAGCAATACCACCTTATTCATACCAAGAACTGCCTCAATATCACCAAGGAACTTGTGGAGCCACACTGTTTCTTTTGAAGCATCACTAGCTGTCATATACTCTACTTCTATCATTGAATCCAAAGTGCAATCTTGCTTGACACTTCTCCAAATAATGGGACCACTGCCTAGAGTAAACACAGAACCAGAAGTCGATCTTCTCGAATCTAAATAAGATTGGAAATCTAAATCAGTGTATCCTAGAGGTGTTAGATCTTCACCCGAATACACAAGCATATACCCTCGAGTCTTTCTCATGTACTTGAAAATATGCTTGATCGCAACCCAGTGGTTTGGTCCTAGATCCGACTGAAATTGACTTACTATCCCGGCTGCATAACAAATTGTTGGAAACAAAGTGCGCAGCGGAATTTTTTAAAAATTTTCATCAGAGTAATTTCCAAAACATAAGTTTGACATGTTATATGTATAAATTAAACAGATCTTACTAACCTCAGTGTGCCGAAGAACCTCCGCAACCTGTGTAGAGAAGTAACGTTCCAGAAGAGCCTCAACCAACTGGTCTTCTTTGCTATTCTCTATCCACAACCGGAGTGAGTGTGGGCTCACACGTACAGCTCTTCCACCGGTGACTCTCCTTCCAACCAACAGAGAGAACCCAAAGCTAGTGCTCGTGATTTGTGAACAAAAGCTCTCAGGGAGTTTTCAGATGCTCACTAGAAGAGTGTCACTCTTAATCTCTCAAATTGATCTCTATTGATCTGAGTAAATCATGAGACTCACTCCCTTTTTACACCTATTGGTCCTGGGGTCAGTCCATATCAGATTAGGTCTCAAAAACTCGAAACAGAATCAAGTTCGGATCAATATCTGATAAGATCCGCGTGAAAACGCGTAATCTTATCTACCGCTGATTGGCAGGCCGAACAGGCCAGTTCGACAGGCTGAACACGTCATCCGACAGGCCGAACTCCCGAGAAAAAATCTCCGCGAATCTTTTATTTTCCACCCGAGATTCTAAAGGATAAAGTCTCAGTTTTGATTCAAATAACCCAATAGAGAAGTTATCCGATCAAAACAAACTTTATCAAGATAATCTCTAAGAAAATAAATCAATTCACAATAATTCTACAAGTTTATCTTGTTCTAATTTTGTCCAAAATTAAAACAACCGATAAACAGACAAGAATTATCTGATCGTAATAATTCAACAAGTTTATCTTGAACTAATTTCTTTACAAAATTAATTCAACCGACAAACAGACATGAATTATTTGATTCTTACAAATTTTAAACCAATCTGATAAAATCTGACATAAGTCACCAATTATTGAAAAAGCACGCCGTGTCGTTACAGGATTTTGTGAGCTAGCAAAGGGGACCAAAATGGACCTATAAAGTTCAAGCTCATGATAATTATGAAACCCAATATCCTAGATATACATTTCACAATTATCAACTCCAACGCTACTCCACTAAAAGCTTGGAGCTGCACTCTCGAACTTTATAGAATTACGAAGCTCGTGTAGCTAAGTCTCCATGACATATCATAGTGCATCGTATCCCCATATGATAATCCATAATCGGCTTAAGGACAAGTTCTGTCTTACCTTCCCGATTATTTTTATCTTACGTTCCATTGTCTCATCATTAGAAAACTTACCATCCAAAGATAGTATACCATTTGGTTACACCTATGTATCCAAATGGTTGAGCGCTCCAGTTTTCCAATTACAAGACAACGCATATAAGAGGATATCATTACTCCTAAAGAGGAGCTATGGATTCCATATCTATGAATAACAAGTCTACGCTATCAAGAGTCATGCCTCCAACGTACCGGCATGCATACCACTATAGAGATGTGGGAGTCACCCATTGGTATATCAAAAGACACAAGTCGAGACAACGGGCCCACTATTTATCTTAGGATTAAGATACAATACAAATGACTGTCTAAAGTGAATCGATTTGCCAAGACAAAATTATTAATCCAAATCAATTCACTTTATGTCTCGATCCAACACGTCGTCACCTATGACAACGCGCCAATGTTTCTATTCACGGAGTCCAACTCCAATGGTCAAGACAAACCATCTCCCAAAAGGGATATAGACAACATAACAATCTTTACATGAATAAAGCGCCCAACTTTATTCCCTCGATTGTGGATCATATGTTTTAGACCATCACCTTAAGAATCGTGTCTACTGCATAATTAGCCCATCATATGCCCAATTCTTAAGGTTTAGACTGACAGTCTCAGACTACTGTTTGCTTATCATATATTCAACAAATATGAACGTAAAGAGGACAAGATTTGGTATATATAAATGAATAAATTCTTTATTGATAAAAATGTCTCAAAAAACGTATTACATTTTTACTCCTTAGGGCATACATGTCTAACACAAATGTCCAGTCGTATATAAAGCATAACAAACATGAGACTACCCACTACCGAAGCATAAGGCACATTCTTTATGTCTTCTCTTTTTTTATTAAACTTTGGTGAGTCTTTCTTAGAAAGAGTAAATCTAGACCTAGATGGTTGCCCACCTTTCTTAAAATTCTACATTGCATGCATTTCGAGAATTTTATGTATGTATGTAGCTTGGGATAAAGCTATCATTTTGTTCTTCTTATTTTGAAAGATCTGGATACCGAGAGCATAATTAGCTTTACCTAAGTCTTTCATGTCAAACTCTTTGTTCAACCATAATTTGATCGATGACAATGCCAAACATCATTGCCAATTAGCAGAATGTCATCTACATAGAGTAGTAGAAAAACCACATTCTTATCTTTAATATGCTTATAAACACATGGTTCGTCTACATTTTGTTCAAACCCATAAGTCTTGATCACATGATCAAATCTTTATTTTAAAAATAAGTTTTTATTGTTGGACAATGTTTATTGTATTCCTTGTTTTGTAGAAATTTGATTTCTGTTTCCAAGTTGTTTGAACAAATGTTTAATGTTTCTTTTAATGGTAATTATGCAAATATTTCTAGAAATGGTTTGGATATTTGTTATGCACATCTAGAAAATAGGCTTTACACTTTACGGCCCAACGAAAAATTACTGCTCAATACAGAAATGTCCCACAACACATGTGTCTCACACAAAAATTAATATATATTCAAATGATCTTATTGTTCAAATATTATCAATTAATTAATTTAAAAAATATTTAATTAATCTCATTAATTTACTAATGCTCAATTAAATGTAACAACATTTATCATATTATATTATGTGTCACAAAGAACATTTTTCTATGTCATGTTAATATCTCTAGTGTGAAATAATTAATTCATAATTCAATAATTCTAAATTAAATATGTATAATTCACTCTATGCATAAAATCTAATATAGTTTTATAGAGGTGACATTAGAGACCTATGGACCTATAATTCAAGCTCTAATAAATTTGACAAGTAATTAAACTCTATAATTTAATGTGCCAAATTTATTAGTTTTAGTGTTGCTTTACTAAAAATATAAAACTGAACTCTTAAAATTATAGTGAAAATTAATTAAAGAAAATTAGCAAGTAGTCCATTGATTTAATCATTACATATAAGTCAACCATTCATAAATAGTTCATAATAAGAGCTACGTTCAATTTCTATTCACCTCTCTTATTATATCTTTATTCTTGAGTTCTAATAATTTTCTAATGAACAGTTAACTCATAATCTTATTATGAAGGAATGCTCTATTGTTCAAATCTCGAATCATCACTCAATAGAGCTATTTTTTTAACCTCCATAAGGAAGGAATGGATTCTATACTTATATAATGTTATTCCTAGCCATTTATTCCATCGTGTTTTCAAGATGCTAAGTTATGTTCTGTCTTTAGACAAATCTTACTATGCAAGTCAAAAAACATAATATCATAAATAAGAGTTTAATAAATACTTAGGATTAAGGCTATCGTACATATAATCATCATAGTGATAAATTTGAATGCTCTATATGTAACGGATGATTTTTAGAGATATATAATTTATCTGGTCCAGTCCTATATAGTCTTATTATATAAAGTATCTTCAATTTAATGTCTCTATATTAATAGCCTAGATAAGACTATTTCATTCTAAATAAGATTAGACTGCACTTATAATATTTAATTAAAGATCTCAAACTTTAATTAATTATTATAGACTATTTAGATTATTATCTATAAATTTTATCCCTAAGCATATAACACTTATATGCTAAATTTATAGTCACATAAATAATCATGAAATTTTCTTAATGTTTATTAAAACATTCATAATACATATAAACAACCAAAATGATTACAAATGTCATTTTATTTATTCATTAATAATATATACAATGTCATTGTTTACAGGCCACCAAACCCGACATGCGTTTGTCAAGATCAATTCTTTGTGTGTTGGTTGCTCTCGTCGATCTCGGAACCGATGCTCAGTCATATGGTTTGCTGTGAGACATCATCAGAAATGTGGAGTGTTCTTGAGCAGGTCTTTGCCACTCAGTGTTGAGCTCGGATCTTGCAACTTCGTGTTCAGCTCCAAAGCACGAAGAAAGGATCTCTGAATATTGATGAGTACATTCTCAAAATGAAAGACATTGCTGATAATCTTTCCGCCGCTGGTCAAGTAATCAGTGATGAAGTATTGATTCTTTATATCTTGGTGGTGTTGGATCTAAATATGAAGCAACAGTTGTGAATTTGACTGCTCGAACTGACTTTCTTTCACTTCAAGAAGTTCAGTTTTTACTGCACAGTCAAGAAATACGAATCCAACTGAATGCTTCAGCTGCTGTTGATTTACATTGTCCTGTGCTCATTTTATCACAAATCAGAAGAGGTTTAATCAAGGTTCTCGTGGTGGCTCTAATGGAAATTTTCATGGCAGAGGTCGTGGCAATCATGGTGGTCGCTCTAATAACAATAAGCATGTTTGTCAAGTGTGTGGCAAATCTGGTCATACTGCCATTAAGTGCTTTCATGGTTTTCATTTGTCCTACAATCGAAATGAAAGTGGTTCTTCTAAGCAGAATGTTTCCAGTGGTTCAAATGGAGCTCAGGCTTACATCGCATCAGATGAAGCTGTGAATGATTCAGTTTGGTACTTAGATAGCGAAGCTATAAATCACGTTATTTTTTATGCCTCCAACTTGACTGTGAAAGATGAGTACAAAGGTAAAGAAAAAGTCACTGTAGGTAATGGTTCTAAACTTGGTATTTCACGTATTAGTACCACTGTTCTAAATTCTTTAACTAATCTTAATACCAAGTCTTTGATTCTTAAACAAATTTACATGTTCCACAAATCACCAAAAACCGCTTAAGCATATCTAAATTCAACAAAGATAATAATGTCATTGTGGAATTTGATGAGAAATGTTGTTTTATGAAGGACAAAGCTACGGGGATAATCCTTTTTGCAGGGTACTCCCACTAAAGGATTTTATAAGCTTGATCTCAGTTCTGCCCAAACAAATTTTATTGCTGTCAATTTTGTTGTGTTTGTTGATTTACCATGTACTTTTACTTGTTCTAGTCATACAAATGTTGAGAATTTTGGTTGTAATAAAGTATAGGCTCCATTTCTTCTGCTTCTTGTTTTCCTCTTTGGAATTTTTCTTCTGCTATGTCTATTAATACCTCAACTGCCAGTGCCTCATGTCCTAAGTCTAAAAATAACTCCCATGACAATGTCAATTTGTGGCACAAACATCTTGGACATCTGTATAATAGGGTCTTGAGTCAAGTTTTGTCTTTTGTACATCCATCAATTTTCAATAATAAATAAGATTTCTGTTGTGCTTGTCAATATGGTGAAATGCATTAATTTCCATTTTATTCTTCTGTTCCTCATACCAACAATCCATTTGAGTTGGTTCACTCCGATGTGTGGGGTCCTTCCTCTCATGTTTCTAGTGAAGGTTTCCAGTGTTAAGTTCATTTTGTTAATGACCACCAAATATACTTGGCTTTTTCTAATGAAAACTAAGGATTTCAATGTAAAAAATCAAGAGTCTTCATACTGATTTGGGGGGAGGGGGTGAGTATTGCTCTCTTCTTGTTCTTAAGGATCTTGGTATTGTCTTTCGACATCTTTGTCCTCATACTCACCAACAGCAAGGTCGTGCTGAAAGGAAGCGTCGCCATATTGTTGACATGGGTCTCACTATGCTTGCTCAACCTCAATTACCATTCAACTTTTGGTTAGAATCTTTTGAGTCTGCTGTCTTTCTTATCAATCGTTTACCTTCTTCAACTACCAAGAATTTGTCTCCTTTTGAACTTCTTTATCATCAAAAACCTGACTATAAATTCTTTCGTGTCTTTGGTTGTTCTTGTTTCCCATTCCTTCACCCTTACCAATGGCATAAATTGTCTTTTCACACCTCCAATTGTGTTTTTCTTGGCTATAGTCCACGACATAAGGGATATAAATGTCTTCATTCTTTAGGTCGTATTTACATCTCTAAGTCTCTCATTTTCGATGAAACCATATTTACTTATCTTGATCTTTTTCCTACTCCTACAGCTGATCTTTATTTGTCTTCTGTGTCATTGGTTCCTTCTTTTTCTATTCCTCAAGCTTATACAAATTCAAGTGGTTCTGCTTTTGTAGTTTATTTTTATTCTCCAGTACCTCGTTCTTACATTAATGACACTTCTTCACACACTATGCCTCTCAATTCACCCATTACTGATTCTGTTTTTGCCCTTGTAAACCTATTAATCCTATTAATAACTCACCTTTGCCCTCTGTTCTCCCTACTACTTCAATCTCTTCTCTATTACCTGTTCCCAAAAAGCATCCCTCAAAACAACCTATATCTTCCTTTCCTATTCACCCAATGGTCACAAGATCAAAAACTGGTCCTCTTAAACCTAAAGTTTTTACGAGCAGTGGCTATAGTAGTATCGTATCTTGTGAACCATCATCTGTTGCAGATGCATTATGTGATCCTCGGTGTAAAAATGCTATGGATGATGAGTTTACAGCCTTACAGTGTAATGGAACTTGGAGTATTGTTCCTTACTCTAGTGCTATGAGAGTTATATCTAACAAATGGGGTTTTAGGGTCAAATATCACAAGGATGGCTCTGTTGATCGGTTTAAAGCCCGATTAGTTGCCAAAGGATTTCAACAAACCCCTGGTCTTGATTTCTTTGAGACATATAGTCCAGTTGTTAAGCCTTCTACTACTTGTTTCATTTTTTACTTTGGCTGTGACTTTTGGCTAGGATATTCAACGGGTTGATGTGAATAACGCTTTTCTTAATGGGAAGTTAAATGAAACTGTCTATATGTGCCAACCTGAAGGGCTTGTGGATTCTACCTATCCAACTCATGTGTCTCCTCTTCATAAAGCTTTGTATGGATTGAAGCAAGCACCACGTGCTTGGTTTGATAAACTTAAAGCACGCACTGCTACAGTGGGGGTTTGTGAACTCCATTTCAGACACTTTTGTGCTCATTAGAAGACAAAATAACAGGCTGATATTGTTTCTATTATACGTTGACGATATACTATTAACTGTTGATGATACTACTGCTACTCAAAGAGTAATTGGTGATTTGCATTCTCCATTTGCTCTCAAAGTTCTCGGTCCTGTCAATTACGTCCTTGGATTTGAAGCTTTTAGAAATGCAACAGGATTGTACTTAACTCAGCAAAAGTACATTATTGACTTCCTAAAGAAAGCCAACATGGATACATTAAAAGCTGTACCTACTCCTATGTGTGAGAAAAAGAAGTTTTCTTTAATGATGGTAGTGAGCTTGACTTTCCTAGCTTGTATCGGAGTATTATCGGTGGTTTGCAGTACCTAGCTATGACCAGGCCAGATATTGCCTACTCTACGACCAAATTAAGCTAGTTCCTCAAAGCTCCCACCACAAAACATTGGTCTGCCTGTAAGAGAATTCTCAGGTATCTTTAAGGGACTTCTGGCTATGGCTTGCATTTCAAACATGCTATCCAGTAAAGCATTGAAGGTTTTTCTGATGCTGATTGGGGAAGCTATGTTGATAACAGACATTCTATGAGTGGGTTTTATGTGTTGGTGGAAACTTGATTACTTGGAGCACTTGGAAACAAGCAAAGTTGCGAGGTCAAGCACAGATTTAGAGTATTGAGCTCTGGCACGAACTGCCACATAAGTAATATGGTTGAATTCAATTATTTGCTGAGTTACGTGTTAAACATCATAAGCAGTGTGTAATATGGTATGACAACATGGGAGCAGGTTGATTGGCTTCAAATCCAGTGTTTCATGCTCGGACAAAACAGTTGCAGATGTGGAGCCAAATCATGTCGACACCCTAGCAAAAAGGAAGAAAAAAGGGAGAAACGCATGCTCGTGAGGCAGGAAGCAAGCGCCCGGCTCTGCCAGGAGAGCGCCGCGGCGCTGGGACAAGGGCGCCTAGGTGCCAAGTGAAGAGCGCCTAGGCACCAGCAACAAAACGCCTAGGCCACGAGTGGATGGCGCCTAGGCGTTACAGGGGAGCACCGCGGCGTTGACGCGCTGTGTTGCGCGATATTTTTTGAGTCAGAGTCGAACTCAAACGCCTCAAAAACGAGAAACTACTAGGGTTTCTCATTAGTTGTTATTTTTCTCTTCCTTTGGTTATAAATAGACATAAGGTGGCTAGGGTTGTGTGTGTGTGACATTGAGAGTGGCATTATTTTGAGAGAGGCATAATTCTTGAGAGCTCAATCCTTGAGAGAGAAAAATTCCCAAGGGGTGCTAGATAGAAGAGAGTTTTGGTAAGCACAAATTGTCAGAGTGTGTGAGAAACTTCTCTTATAATCTGTAATCTTCTTCATCATAGTGGAATCTGCAAGCGGCAGAAATAAGACGTAGTCTCAATTTTGGACAAACCTATATAAAATTTGGTGTCTCTCTTTTCTTCTTGTCTCCTATTTATTTTCTGTAATTATTCATTTTTGCGATCTTTGGAATTAGGAGTCGCCTAATTCCCCAACAAGTGGTATCAGAACGGAGGTTTTGATCAAGAATGATGACAGGAAAAGAAGGTATGGCAGCCAGTATCACCAAATTTGATGGTTCGGAGTTTTTCTATTGGATGATGCAAGTTGAAAACTACCTTTATAGCAGGAAACTACACTTGGCCTTGGGTAATAAGCCTGAAGGCATGAAGGATAAGGAGTGGAATCTCCTTGATAGACAGATGCTGGGTGTGATCCGTTTGACCCTGTCAAAGAACGTTGCCCACAACGTTGCAAAGGAGACTACTACAGTAGAGATGGTGAAGGCTTTATCAGAGATGTATGAGAAGCCCTCAGCCAATAACAAGGTACATCTCATGAAGAAGCTTTTTAATTTAAAGATGCCTGAAGGTGCCTCGGTTGTAGAGCATCTGAACAGTTTCAACACCGTCCTAAACCTATTGGTCTCGGTAGAGATTAAATTTGATAATAAGATCAATGCCCTAATCCTCTTGGCCTCGTTACCGAATAGTTGGGAACCCATGAGGTTGGGCATTACAAATTTGCTTGGGAATGCCAAACTGAAGTTTGTTGTTGTCAGAAACTCTATTCTGGAGGAAGAAGTTTGCAGGAAGGACTCAGGTGAAGCCTCATCGTCGAACTCGGCCCTTAATGTTGATAATAGGGGCAGGAAACTTAAGAGGCATTCCAACAGGGATAATGGCAAGAGAGGCAAGTCGAGGAATGGGAGAAGCAAGTCAAGGAATGGTAGGACCATGGAGTGTTGGCACTGTGGGAAGACTGGCCACTTGAAGAAGAACTGTAGGGCTCCAAGGAAGAACGAAGACAAGACTAATGATGCAGCTAACGCTGCCACTGAAGAGCAACAGGATGCCTTAATCTTGTCAGTTGACAGTTCTTTTGATTCATGGGTGATAGATTCAGGAGCATCATTCCACACCATTGCACACCGCCATGTCTTGGAGAATTATGTTGCTGAAAATCATGGTAAGGTTTATCTTGCTGATGGAGAACCTTTGGATATTGTTGGCATTGGAGATGTTAGTTTAAAAATACCTAATGGGTCTATGTGGAAGATTCATAAGGTGAGACATGTTCCTAAACTAATGTGCAACTTGATTTCGGTGGGGCAACTAGATGACGAAGGACATAAAGTGACCTTTAATTGTAGAGGTTGAAAAGTCACTAAAGGAGCAATGGTTGTTGCAAGGGGACGCAAGGCTGGAACTCTCTACATGAATTCTAGTTGTAGCGATACCACAGTAGTTGCTGATTCTGCTGTCAATACCAAGCTATGGCATTATAGGCTCGGTCACATGAGTGAGAAGGGTATGAAGGTGCTTCATTGCAAAGGAAAACTGCCGGGTTTGAAAACTGTTGATCACAGTTTGTATGAAGCCTGCATCTTTGGTAAACAAAAGAGAGTCAGTTTCTCAAAGATGGGTAGAGAGCCTAAGTCCAGGAAATTGGAGCTAGTTCACACTGATATGTGGGGGCCTGCGCCGGTGACTTCTCTTGGTGGCGCAAATTACTATGTGACGTTCATAGATGACTCAAGCAGGAAGGTATGGGTTTACTTTATGAAAAACAAATTTGATGTCTTTGATGCTTTCAAGAGATGGAAAGCCATGGTGGAGAATGAGACAGATTTGAAGGTGAAGTACTTGCAGTCTGACAATGGGGGAGAGTATTTAGATGAAGATTTCAGGCGGTACTGTGCTGAGAATGGAATAAAGATAAGGAAAACCATTCTAGGGAAACCACAACAAAATGGGGTAGCTGAGAGGATGAACAGGACTTTAAACGAGCGTGCTAGAAGCATAAGGTTGCATTCGGGGTTGCCAAAGATGTTTTGGGCTGAGGCAATTAATACAGCCGCTCATCTGATCAACAAAAGTCCATCCACACTGCTGAAGTTCAAGCTACCGAAAGAAGTTTGGAGCCATAAAAAGATTGATCTCTCTTACTTGAGAGTGTTTGGTTGTGTTTCCTATGTTTACATTGACTCTGCTGCTAGAAGTAAACTTGATGCCAAGTCAAAGAAGTGTTTTCTGATTGGCTATGGTGGACTTGAGTTTGGTTATCATCTCTGGGATGACCAAAGTCGGAAGATTATCAGGAGCAAGGATGTGATCTTCAATGAAGGTGTTCTGTACAAGGACAGAGACAACACTGACTCCAGGGGTTCAGGTTCTGAAGATAAGAAGCCTGAGGTGATTCCATTGAAGGATCTTCCTGAAGTGAAAGTGGAGAATCCAGAGGTTGAAGACCAAAAACATATAGCTCCAGAAGGAAACCAGAGGACTCCTGCCACACTAGTTAAGAGGTCTAGCAGGACTATAAGACCGCCGCAGAGATACTCTCCTACTCTGCATTATATTTTGTTGACTGATAGAGGTGAGCCAGAGAGCTACGATGAAGCGGTGAGGCTGAAGATTCGGTCAAGTGGGAGTTAGCCATGAGGGACGAGATGGATTCCTTAATGTCCAATCGGACATGGCAACTGGCAAAGTTACTACAGGGAAAAAAGGGCTTGCATAACAAGTGGGTATACCAGGTAAAAGATAAAAGTGATGGCAGCAAACGGTATAAGGCAAGATTGGTGGTAAAAGGCTTTCAGCAGAAAGAAGGCATCGACTTTAATGAGATTTTTTCTCTGGTGGTGAAGCTAACCACGATTAGGATGGTACTTGCGCTAGTGGCAAATGAGGACTTGTTCTTGGAACAGTTGGATGTGAAGACAGCTTTTCTCTATGGTGATTTGGAGGAGGAGATCTACATGAAGCAGCCACAAGGGTTCGAAGTACCGGGTAAGGAGAACTTAGTGTGCAAACTTCAGAAGAGCTTGTATGGCCTCAAACAAGCTCCTAGGCAGTGGTACAAGAAGTTTGACGGGTTCATATGCAACAACAGTTTCTTGAGGTGTTAGGGAGATCATTATTGTTATGTGAAGAATTTTTGTGATTCTTACATCATACTGTTGCTATATGTCGATGATATGCTGATAGCAGGAGGTTGCAAATAGGAGATCAACAAGCTGAAGAAGGAGCTGTCTAAGGAGTTTGCAATGAAGGATTTGGGTGCTGCAAAACAAATCCTTGGGATGAGAATAACGAGGAACCGTAATAGTCTGAAACTGTCACAGGAAGAATATGTTGAAAAGGTGCTGAGCATATTCAACATGGGTAATGCAAAGCCTGTGAATACTCCTTTGGCCAGTCACTTCAAGTTATCAAAGGAGCAATCACCGACCACGGAGCAGGAACGAGACCATGTGGCCAAGGTGCCTTATGCTTCCGCTATAGGCATTCTAATGTATGCCATGGTTTGTACCAGACCGGACATTGCACATGCAGTGGGAGTTGTGAGTAGGTACATGAGCAATCCAGGAATGCAGCATTGGGAGGCAGTGAAGTGGATTCTCAGACATCTGAGAGGTACTACGGGTTTAGCACTATGTTTCAAGACGTCAGACTTGGGACTGATGCTGATATGGCTGGAGACATTGATGGCAGAAAGAGTACCACCGGTTATGTCTACACTTTAGGTGGCACTGCAATTAGTTGGGTCTCGAAGCTACAAATGATAGTTGCACTCTCTACAACAGAAGCAGAGTATATGGCAATGACAGAAGTAAGCAAGGAGATGATTTGGTTGTAGTCATTTCTGGAAGAACTGGGTCACAAGCAAGAAAGGAGTGCATTACATAGTGACAGTCAGAGCGCCATTCACTTGGCGAAAAATCCTGCATTCATGTTAGGACGAAGCATATATAATTGTGGTATCACTTCATCAGGTCCGCTTTGGAAGATGGAGTGTTGAAGCTTGAGAAGATTCTTAGGAGTCAGAATCCAACAGACATGCTGACCAAGACAGTTCCAATTGAGAAACTGAAGTTGTGCGCAACTTCAGTTGGACTTCTCCATGAGGCGTGAGAAGTCATTGCCACTGCAGTGGGAGACATGGTGATTGATTACTCTCCAAGTGGGAGATTGTTACAAATGTGGAGCCAAATCATGTCGACACCCTAGCAAAAAGGGAGAAAAAAGGGAGAAAAAAGAGAGAAACGCATGCTCGTCAGGTAGGGAGCAAGCGCCGCGGCTCTGCCAGGAGAGTACCGCGGCGCTGGGACAAGGGCGCCTAGGCACCAGCAACAAAACGCCTAGGCCGTGAGTGGATAACGCCTAGGCCGCGAGTGGATGGCACCTAGGCCTCTGCAGGGGAGCGCTGCAGCGCTCGTTTCAAGCGCCACGGCGCTGACGCGCTGTGTTACGCGATATTTTTTGAGTTAGAGTCGAGCTCAAATGCCCCAAAAACGGGAAACTACTAGGGTTTCTCATTAGTTGCTATTTTTCTCTTCTTTTGGTTATAAATAGACATAAGGTGGTTAGGGTTGTGTGTGTGTGACATTGAGAGTGACATTATTTTAAGAGAGGCATAATTCTTGAGAGCTCAATCATTGAGAGAGAAAAATTCCCAAGGGGTGCTAGATAGAAGAGAGTTTTGGTAAGCACAAATTGTCAGAGTGTGTGAGAAACTTCTCTTGTAATCTGTAATCTCCTTCATCATAGTGGAATCTGCAAGTGGCAGAAATAGGACATAGTTTCAATTTTGGACGAACCTGTATAAAATTTGGTGTCTCTCTTCTCTTCTTTTCTCCTATTTATTTTCTGTAATTATTCGCTCTCGTGATCCTTGGAATTAGGAGTCGCTTAATTCCCCAACAAAAACATATCGAGACAGATGTACATTTTGTACGAGAAAAAGTGATGGCAAAAGAACTTGAAATTAGATATGTTTTTACAGAACATCAGATTGCTGATATTATTACCAAAGCTTTACCTGTACCTAGATTTTGTTTTCTTAGGGACAAGCTTACATTAGTTGATACAAATGTTACGCTTGAGAGGGGATGTTTGAATGTACACGTCAGACTGACCAGCCAATGTTACGTGTATTAGGTGAGCTGGCAATATGTTATTAGGTAGTTACTACCTATAACTGACTTGAGTGTAAGTTATAGTGTATATAAGCCTGGGATCCAATAGAATAATATAGACTCAATTCATTCTCAACAAACCCTCTCTCTCTAAACTCTTTCTTTCTCTAGCTTTCATTTCTAAGTAAACCAAATTCTAAAAAGACCAAAAAAAAAAAAAAAATCAAAGTGACGTCTTTCTAGGATTCATCAATGAAACACCAAAATCCTAGGCTCCTCACTCTTTCCTTTCATGAGTCTCTTGTAAATAATCCATTTCTTAGAGTTTTTCTCTCATTTCACTACAAATTAATTCCTTACTTAACGACAGCAGTTAGCCAATCCATCGTCTTATATGGGGTCGAGTTAAATGTATATGAACCATCTTTAAATGTGATACGTATTGTTATGTAACTAATTTCAAAATTCTTAGCTTCTGTTTGAAAAAACGGTTGGAACTATCAGTTATAACTATGAACAGTGTAAACCTATCACATGCTACAGTAAAAAGAAAAAAATTGCTACAATATAAAATTCTCACATGTTAAAGTTCTCAAACCACTATCGTTGGTTTCAACTATTGTTTCAAATGACCTAAAGTTTAATTACCAAAATTTTGTTTTCTAAAATATGATTATATATTAGGGCAGGGGCGAGAGGATCCCTTCTCCATCCCAACCTCGATATGAAGATGAAAAAGTTGTTCTCATTTCCACCTCAAACGTCCTTAGTAATTCCCCATCCGCAGCCAAATTTTGGGGTGCACCCTGCCGGCGAGCCCATGTGGAGTTTGTGTCGTGCAAGCCATTTTGCAAAGAATTTTTCAAGTATGACTTTCCCTAGCTTGCTCTCTGTAATGTAAAATTAATTAATTTAATGATATTGTAATGTAAAATGATGAATTAGTGTTCCATAATTAATGTTTCAACATTTATTTGATCATTTGGTTAAATTTTGAATTTTAGGTTGTTTTGTTAATTTAATAAATTAAAGTGATTTCTTATTGTTTTGAAATGTTGTTTTGAGTTTTAAAACACAACAGTTTGTAAAATATTAAAAATACTCCGTTTTACAAAAACGTGGGTGGCACATGGTTTTTGCACAGTAAAACCACCCACCGTTTCTCTCTATTTATTCTCTCTCCTCTTCCTCTCTCTTCACTCTCAGCTCTCACTCTCTCTCTCCTCCTCTCTCACCCGTGAGGCTCCCTCTCTCTCATTCTCTCTCGGTTTCTCTCATTCTCTCTCAATTTCTGCTCAAATTTTTGAATCAAGATTTGAATCCAAGCTTCGGGTTAGCGAGAAGGAAGCTCGGGAACGTGATTTGGCAACTAAGAACGTAGATTGAAGCTTCGATTCGAGGTTAGTTTTGAAATTTCTAAACTTTTTCCAAAATTTTAATTTTTGTGCATTTTTGAAATATAAGTTTGTTTGAGCTTAGAAAACCTTTGATTTGAGCTAAGGAACTTAGAACACCTAGAATCTAAGCTTAGATTGAAGAAAAACGAATTAGATTCAAGATTTTTCAATTTTCCTCATTTTCTCCCATTTTTGGATTTTTGGGATTTTTGTGCTTAAATCTTGTTTAAATGAGTTCAAAAGTGTTCTAGTATGTTTTTCTATCATCTATGAATGTTTTCTATGCCTGAGATTTGAGAAAAACAGGTTAAAATCAAAATTTGGATTTTGGGTGAACCAAAACCCGTGGCTGGAATTTCTAGATTTTTCCAATTCGGCAGGCCAAACTACGTGTTCGGTAGGCCGGATTCAAAAGATCAGCAGGCCAGATTCAAAGGATCAGCAGGCCAGATTCATCCGTTTGACAGGTCAAACCTGGAGGATGTCTGGCCGACCGAACCTGATTTTTGGCAGGCTAGACTGCACAGTTCGGCCAGCCGAAGCAGGGAGTCCGGCAGGCCGGTAGAGCATGAAAAATTTTATGATTTTTCTCCCGTTTTCACTGTTTTGAACCCTGATTGAAATTCCAACCTTATAAAATGATTTAAAAGATACAAATGGCACACTAGGACATCATGAAATGATTTAGTAACATAGAATGTCTTAAACTAGATATTGATCGACTTAGTATGTATCTAGGATCGTTCGTGGTTTCGTGAAGCTAACGTATAGCGAACCGGGATTACGGTGTGGGGCACCGGTATGAGTATTGAGGTAGAACTTCTACCCCATTCATTGGTAGCCTAGTTCTAAAATGTTTGGTTTTGAAAAGGGTTTCTATAAGAATGTTTTCAACGGTTGATTGAAAATGAATTTATTGGTTATATTTTAATAAACTGTGAATTGAAATGAACTTCATAATGAATGTAAACGACAATACTCGGTAAATGGGTTTTGAATGATGATGAAAATAAACACAAAGGCATGATGCCATATCAGAGATCGGGTCGTGTAGCGATCGACCTTGGGGGCAAGTCCCAAAACCCAGCTGGGCCACTACGGTGGTGATATCCTTATGGTTTGCCTAGGAAAAGAAATGATATTTCGGTCAAACGAATAAACTGTTTTGGGTAAGAACGGTTTTATTTAAATTTATTTATTTATTCAGTGTTTCTTTTAAATAGTTCCTTGAATAATGAGATTTTCCTTTAAATTAAATGATTTACTAAAACATAGTTCAACTGAGCCTTTCGCTCACATTTTTTTTATTTTTAAATTTTCCCTCCTCTAGGTGGATTCCCATTTAGATTCAGAGAAGACTCTACGGACAGAACTCAGGAGCAGTAGAAGGACTAGTAGGTTATTTGTATTAATTGAACAAGGCATGTAATGTTTTAACTCTATTTGTACTTAGACTGTGGTTTTATTATTATATTGTCAGTATCATGTGTGTGCACAAGTTGTGGGTCAGTGGGACCCATTATCGTGGTTCTTTATTTTATTATTTTATTATTAACTTAATGTTATGAATTCTTTTATACAATGTTGTTTTAAAACTTTCACATTTCTATATTTAATTCAACCCCTAAATCCTTGATTTTAATTAAATTCTCCTTTAATTAATTTAAATAATCCATCACGTCACCTCCCGTACTCCGGGGTGTGACAGAATGGTATCAGAGGTCAAGGTTATGAACCTTGGGAATTGTGCATACAGAGGTATGACAATGAAATACTTCTGACAGTCTAAATTTTGTTTTCAGAAGTGAGAGGATGGTACCTAGACGTCGCTTGATAGTTGACGCCGAGTTTGAAAATGATGAGGGTATGATGAGGTCTATGTTTGCGACTTTTCGATAGATGGCCGCCAGGGCTAGACCGGAGGATTCGGATGTCAGTCATCGGCTTACATATTTTAAGGAATTCTGGCGTGCGTCTATTCTGACTTTTGATGGTAATGGGGATCCGCAGTTGGCAGAATATTGGTTAGACTCGATCGTGAAGCATTTGGATACCCTTGGTGTGCCTTATGAGTATCGTGTGGAATTTGCTGCATATAAGCTTGAGGGTGGTGCTAATACTTGGTGGAAGCAAGCTAAGCGTTTGGAACGCGGTGGCGATATCAGTTGGGACAGATTCGAGGAGCTGTTCTATGATCGGTATTTTTCGCAGGGGTATAGAGATCAAAAGGCAGCTGAGTTCTACAAGTTGCAACAAGGTGATTTGTCAGTTCGGCAATATGAGGCAAGGTTTAATGAGTTGGCCAGGTTGCTCCATCAGCAGTGGCATCAGAGCGTGAAAAGTGCATTAAGTTTCAGGAAGGGTTCAAGGCTCCTATTCAGCGACAGGTGGTTGCTCTGCGACTTAGGAGTTTTGGAGAGCTTGTGTCGTCAGCAATGTCAGTGGAAAATGATTATGCACAGTATTGTGAGGATCGAGCAAAGGCTCGAGCAAAGGCTCGAGCAAAGGCTTCAGGTGGATCACAAAGGAGCGGTAGGAAGAGCACCAGTAGCTGTCCAACGTCGGGGAAGAGCAAGCAGGGTGGCACGAACAGTGGTAGCAGCAGTTCATCTGGTAGCAGGCGCAGCAATCTCTACAGCTTCCATTGTCATTTCTGTTAGCAGCTAGGACACATCAAGAGGAAGTACCTGATCAGGAGTGCTTGTCTTGGATCTCAGACCGGTGAGGATGCTAGTCGTCAGTCTCAGCCTCAGACCCTCCTTCTGCCTCAACAGTACCCGCAGTTGCAGTATCCTCAGTTCTCTCCTCAACAGTTTTCATATCCGGCACGAGGGCAGCAGCCGCAGCATTTCCAACGCAGCGTCCCTCAGTATCGAGCACTGAGTGCAGCTAGTGTGCAGTCATCTCCGTCTCAGCAGCATCGACAGAATAATCTAGGACCCAACAATGTTGGTAGAGGAAAAGGAAAGGCACCAGTGCAGGTTCATGCGATGGCATCTGGAGGTTTAGATTCTCAGACTGGTAACACAGTTGTCGATGGTACGATCTTAGTTTCTCAGTCCTTAGCTCGCATTTTATTTGGTACAAGTGCCTTTCATTCTCTCATTTCGAGTTCTTTTGTACATGCCTTGGGATTAGATATAGAAGAGTTTAATGAACCCTTAGTCATAACTTCTCCCTTGGGGCGGGTGTGTGTGAATTGTGTATGTAAATCATGTAAAATAAAGATTGGGGATGAGATTTTGAAAAGTGATTTGATTATACTCCCCATGAGCTCATATGATGTAATTCTAGGGATGGACTGGTTGTCCAGGTATAATGCAGTTGAGACTGCCAACTTAAAAAAGTGACCCTAGTGTCTGATAGGGGACGATGATCACCTACCAGGGTGGTGGTGATTCGTTAATGAGTGAGCATCTCATAAAGTCATGTCTAGGAGGGCGAAGGAATCTGAGTTGTTGTGCTTTTCTTGTGAATCTAGATTGCGAGCCCTATGCTTTGAGAGGAAGTGTAGCCATTCCGGTGGTTGATGAGTTCAAGGATGTCTTCCTCGATGAGTTGCTAGGATTACCACCACATCGAAAAATTGAGTTTGGTATTGAGTTGTTTTCGAGGACAGCACCAATTTCTATAGCTCCTTATCGGATGGTGCCGGCAGAAATGAAATAATTGAGGAAGCAACTTCAAGAGCTTGCTGATAAAGGGTATATTCGAAATAGCACATCTCCGTGGGGAGCACTGGTTTTGTTTGCTAAGAAACATGATGGGACTCTCAGGTTGTGTGTAGATTATCGGCAGCTGAATCGTGTCACAGTGAAGAATAAGTATCCCTTGCCTAAGATCGACGAGTTGTTTGATCAGTTGGGAGGTTCGCGGTACTTCTCAAAGATTGATTTGTAGTTAGGTTATCATCAACTTAGGATTAAGGAAGAGGATATTCCCAAGACAGCTTTTACGACCTGGTATGGGCATTTTGAGTTTTTGGTTATGTCGTTTGGGTTGACGAATGCTCCGACAGCTTTCATGGATTTGATGAATAGGATATTTAGGCTGTATCTAGATCAGTTCGTGATCGTGTGCATCGATGACATTCTAGTGTATTCTAAGACTTGGGAGGAGCATGAGCAGCATCTCCGGATCGTGCTTCAGATTCTGCGGGAGCACCAGTTGTATGCCAAGAGGGAAAAGTGCGAGTTTTGGTTGACTGAGGTTAAGTTCTTGGGTCATGTAATCTCTAAGTATGGTATTTCTGTGGATCTTGTCGGAAACAATGTGCGCAGCAGAATTTTTAAAAATTTTCATCAGAGTAATTTCCAAAACACAAGTTTGACATGTTATATGTATAAATTAGACAGATCTTACTAACCTCAGTGTGCCAAAGAACCTACGCAACCTGTGTAGAGAAGTAACGTTCCCGAAGAGCCTCAACCAACTGGTCTTCTTTGCTATTCTCTATCCACAACCGGAGTGAGTGTGGGCTCACACGTACAGCTCTTCCACCGGTGACTCTCCTTCCAACCAATAGAGAGAACCCAAAGCTAGTGTTCGTGATTTGTGAACAAAAGCTCTTAGGCAGTTTTCAGATGATCACTAGAAGAGTATCACTCTTAATCTCTCAAATTGATCTCTATTAATCTCAGTTGATCTGAGTAAATCATAAGACTCACTCCTTTGTTATAGCTATTGGTCCTGGGGTCAGTCCATATCAGATTAGGTCTCAAAAACTCGAAACAGAATCAAGTTTGGATCAATATCTGATAAGATCCACGTGAGAACATGTAATCTTATCTCCCGCTGATCGGCAGGCCGAACAGGCCAGTTCGGCAGGCCGACCAGGTCATTCGGT
Organism: Artocarpus heterophyllus; assembly: GCA_025403435.1. NCBI lineage: Eukaryota > Viridiplantae > Streptophyta > Magnoliopsida > Rosales > Moraceae > Artocarpus > Artocarpus heterophyllus. Next base: position 20,626,944 of record CM046345.1, on the reverse strand, counting down.
AGGCCGAACTCCCGAGAAAAAATCTTCGTGAATCTTTTATTTTCCACCCGAGATTCTAAAGGATAAAGTCTCAATTTTGATTCAAATAACCCAATAGAGAAGTTATATGATCAAAACAAACTTTATCAAGATAATCTCTAAGAAAATAAATCAATTCACAATAATTCTACAAGTTTATCTTGTTCTAATTTGTCCAAAATTAAAACAACCGATAAATAGACAAGAATTATCTGATCGCAATAATTCAACAAGTTTATCTTGAACTAATTTCTTACAAAATTAATTCAACCGATAAACAAACATGAATTATTTGATTCTTACAAATTTTAAACCAATTTGATAAATCCGACATAAGTCACCAATTATTGGAAAAGCACGCCGTGTCGTTACAGGACTTTGTGAGCTAGCAAAGGGGACCAAAATGGACCTATAAAGTTCAAGCTCATGATAATTATGAAACCCAATATCCCAGATATACATTTCATAATTATCAACTCTAACGCTACTCCACTAAAAGCTTGGAGCTGCACTCTCGAACTTTATAGAATTATGAAGCTCGTGTAGCTAAGTCTCTATGACATATCATAGTATATCGTATCCCTATATGATCATCCATAATCGGCTTAAGGACAAATTCTGTCTTACCTTCCCGATTATTTTTATCTTACGTTCCATTGTATCACCATTAGAAAACTTACCATCCAAAGATAGTATACCATTTGGTTACACCTATGTATCCAAATGGTTGAGCGCTCCAGTTTTCCAATTACAGGACAACGCATATAAGAGGATATCATTACTCCTAAAGAGGAGCTATGGATTCCATATCTATGAATAACAAGTCTACGCTATCAAGAGTCATGCCTCCAACGTACCGGTATGCATACCACTATTGAGATGTGGGTGTCACCCTTTGGCACATCAAAAGACACAAGTTGAGACAACGGGCCCACTATTCATCTTAGGATTAAGATACAATACAAATGACTGTCTAAAGTGAATCGATTTGCCGAGACAGAATTATTAATCCAAATCAATTCACTTTATGTCCCGATCCAACACATCGTCACCTATGACAACGCGCCAATGTTTCTTTTCACGGAGTCCAACTTCGATGGTCAAGACAAACCATCTCCCAAAAGGGATATAGATAACATAATAATCTTTACATGAATAAAGCGCCCAACTTTATTCCCTCGATTGCGGATCATATGGTTTAGATCATCACCTTAAGAATCGTGTCTTCCGCATAATCAGTCCATCATATGCCAAATTCTTAAGGTTTAGATTGACAGTCTCAGACTACTGTTTGCTTATCATACGTTCAACAAATATGAACGTAAAGAGGACAAGATTTGGTATATATAAATGAATAAATTCTTTATTGATAAAAATGTCTCCAAAAACGTATTACATTTTTACTCCTTAGGGCATACATGTCTAACAATCTCCCACTTGCACTAAGTGAGTAAATACTTCAAATTTCGCATCCCCATAGCTTCCACATGCCTCTCAAAGACTCTCCCAGTAAGTGTCTTCGTAAATGGATCAGCTAAATTGTCCTCTGACGTGATCTTGCACACTATGACATGCCCGCCCTCAACAAAGTCCTTTATCACATGATACTTCCGATCAATATGCTTACTCTTCTTGTGAAATCTTGGTTCCTTAGCATTAGCTACCGCTGCACTGTTGTCACAGTACAGTGATACCACTTTATCCATACCAGGAACTACCTCAAGATCCGTAAGAAACTAGCGGAGCCACACTGCTTCTTTCGAATCATCACTAGCCGCCACATATTTGGCCTTCATCGTTGAATCCGAAGTGCAATCTTGCTTCGCACTTCTCCAACTGATGGCACCGTCACTTAGAGTAAACACAAACCCCGAAGTCGATTTCCTAAAATCCAGACAGGATTGAAAATCTAAATCAGTGTATCCTAGAGGAGTTAAATCCTTACCCGAATACACAAGCATATACCCTCGAGTCCTTCTCAGGTACTTGAAAATATGCTTTACCGTAATCCAATGGTTCGGTCCTAGATCTGCCTGAAATCAACTTACAATCCCAACCGCATAGCTAATATCCGGTCGTGTGCAAAGCATGGCATACATGAGACTACCCACTGCCGAAGCATAAGGCACCTTCTTCATGTATTCTCTTTCTTCATAAGACTTTGGAAAGCCTTTCTTAGAAAGAGTAATTCCAGGCCTAGATGGTTGCCCACCTTTCTTGGAATCCTGCATTGCAAACCTCCTGAGAATTTTATCTATGTAGCCGGCTAGAGACAAAGCTATCATTTTGTTCTTCCTATCCCAAAAGATCTGGATACCGAGAACAAAATTAGCCTCACCTAAGTCCTTCATGTCAAACTACTTGGTCAACCATAATTTGACCGATGACAATGCCCCAACGTCATTGCCAATTAGCAAAATCTCATCTACATAGAGTAGTAGAAAAACTACCTTCCCATCCTTAATGTGTTTGTAAACACATGGTTCATCCACATTTTGTGAGAACCCATAAGTCTTGATCACTTGATCAAATCTTATGTTCCAAGAACGCGAAGCCTGCTTAAGTCCATAAATAGACTTTAGCAGCTTACAAACCTTACCCTCTTGACCCGCGACCTTGAACCCGTCTAGTTGTTCCATATAAATGGACTCATCAAGATAGCCATTCAGAAAAGCCATCTTGACATCCATCTGCCAAATCTCATAGTCGAGAGTGGCAGCTATGGACAAGAGAATCCGGATGGACTTAAGCATGGCTACAGGCGAAAAGGTTTCCTCATAATCGATTCCTTCTTTTTGCGTATAACCCTTAGCTACCAATCTAGCCTTAAAGGTTTCGACCTTTCCATCCACTCCTCTTTTCCTCTTGTAGATCCACTTACACCCTATGGGTTTTACCCCATCGGGAAGATCCATAAGCTCTCAGACCCGATTAGTCTCCATAGACTTCATCTCTATGTTCATGGCCTCTGTCCAGAGTCTTGAATCAACATCCTCCATAGCTTCTGCGTAAGTATAAGGATCCCTATCATGTTCATCCGGTTCAGCCAATAAGACCTCCCCATTGAACATATACCTCTCAGGTTGACACCCGATCATCCCACTACACCGAAGCCTTTGAGGTTGTTGTTCAGGTTTGTTTGGTTTTTCTACACCGATCTGAATGGTTTCGTTCGGAACCTCCGGAGTGAACGAATCACCCCTCAACTCCTCAAGCACCATTTTGCTTCGAGGTTTAAAGTTGTCCATGTAACTCTCCTCAAGAAAAGTTGCATTAGTTGAAACCACGACTTTATTTTCCTTTGGGTTATAAAAATAACCCCCTTTAGTCCCTTTTGGATATCCTACAAACACGCAAACTTCTGAACGTGCTTCCAACTTATTCGGATCCTTAAACAGGACATGAGCCGGACATCCCCATATGCGAATATGGTTTAAGGATGTCTTCCATCTTGTCCACAACTCGTGAGGAGTTTTAGGGACCGATTTTGAAGGCACATTGTTCAAAAGATTACATGCGGTTTGTAGTGTATATCCCCAAAAGGATAAAGGCAATGATGAATAACTCATCATGGACCTAATCATGTCCAACAAAGTCCTATTCCTTCTCTCCGCTACGCCATTCTGCTGCAGAGTGCCCGGCGTAGTCAAATGGGATAAAATCCCATTCTCTAACAAGTGTCTCAAGAACTCATCAGAAAGGTATTCCCCACCTCGATCAGATAGAAGTGCCTTTATAGGTCTACCCAATTGCTTTTCCACTTTAGCCTGAAACTCCCTGAACTTATCGTAAGTTTCACTTTTGTGGTGCATTAGGTACACATACCCATATCTTGAATAATCGTCAATAAAAGTGACGAAGTACTCATACCCTCCTCGTGACCGGATGTTCATCGGCCCGCAAACATCACTATGCACAAGTTCTAGAACCCCTTCGGCCCTATTACCCTTAGACTTGTATGGTCTTTTGGTCATTTTACCCTCCAAACAAGACTCACATTGAGGTATAGATTCCACATTTAAGTGACTTAAAGGTCCATCCCTTACCAACCTTTGAATCATATTCAGGTTAATATGGCCAAGGCACAAATGCCAAAGATAAGTCTTATTAGAGTGAGAAGTTTTAAGTCTTTTTAAGTTATTATCATTTATCTCAGCATTAAGCAATAAGTCCATCGTAGGTTTGATAAAATATAGATTATTTTGCATCCATCCAGAACAGATAAAAGATTTATTTTTACGAATCACCATTTTTTCATTAAAAGATACCACGTAGGAGTCTTTAAATAAAGAAGATACAGAAATTAAATTCCTTTTAAATTTAGGAACATAAAAACAATCTCTCAAAATTAAATTCCTATAATTATCAAAGTAAAGATGGACATCTCCCACTGCTTTTGCTGAGACCAAGGATCCATCGCCCATCCGAAGCGTTAAGTCTTCACGTAGTAGACTTCTCGTTTCTTTGAATCCCTGCAGAAAAACACAAACATGATTAGTTGCACCGGAATCTATGACCAAGATGTCACTGGATTCCTCAACCAAACAAGTTTCTAAATATAGAATATCACACCTACCTCCCTTGGAAAGGAAGTCCTTGCAATCATTCTTTATATGCCCGACCTTACCACAGAAGAAGCATTTAAGCTTCTTTGGGTTCTTCTTCTTCTTCTTCTTGCTCTTGGTAGCAGCAGGAATAGAAGACTTTCCACTCTTGGCCCGTTGCTTCTTTCCATTCCCAGAGTTAGGATTGGAACCAGAAGCAGCTACCATGTTGGCCTCACCACCAGCAAGAGACTCCCTGATCAGCAGTTCAAACTCCTGTAACTGTTTCATCAGTTCTGTCAAGGTCATATCTTGTCTATTGATTAAATTAAAAGTAGCTCTAAACGGAATAAATTCCTTAGATAGAGTCTCAAAGACCATAGTCATCTGAGTTTCAGCATCGATGTCGGCTCCACTGGTTTGAGCCTCAACGAGGTAACCCATGACCAACATCATGTGTTCCTTTACAGATGTCCCCAGTCTCTGTCTATAGTTTAAGAGTTTTCGAAGCGGCCCTTGCCGGTTTGTTATGGCCTTGCCTCCAAACATGTCCTCAAGATTATCCAAGATCTGCTTCGCAGTCTCATAATCCTGATGTTGAGCCTGCAGCACGTTGTTCATACTAGCCATAACATAGCAGCGGGGCTGATCATTAGCATCTTTCCAGTGGTCGTATGCTTGGAATTGCTCATTACTTGAGTCTCCCGTAGGCTCGGGAGGACAAGGAGTTGTCAGTACATATTTCAGTTTCTCAAACGATAGGGATGTCCAGGTTCCGTTTCCAATCGTTATAATTCTCACCGGTTAATTGGTTTTTGTCAAGTATCAATGATAAAGCGTTTTAAACATTTTCAATCTACAATAAAGAATCATATACCAAACATAAGCAAACATATATAATAATTTAGTAAGATAACACAATCATGTAAAATCATACAAATGTGTTTATGTGTCAAAACCTTGAAAATATCACAACCTTGAAAATATCACAACCTTACAACGATAATTCCCAACTCAGAATTCAACAAGCTCCTAGGGGAGTCATGCCAAATTCAATCAGGAACACGGATCCCTCCTGATTAATATATGCCATCCAAGACTTGTATGATCCAACATATACTAATAATCGTTTCTTTGGCCATTAATTTTATTAACGGAGCTCCTAGGGGAGGTTAATAATAAAATTAACGTGAGTGTATAACCACCATTTCAATATTTTATCCATGATTTATAATCACCACCTAGGGGTGTGCAACCATAAATCATACTAAAATACCTTATCCATTCAAAGATCCAATCTGGTACATGATAGAAATCCCTTCCTAGGGGTCGGGACCACCATGTTCTTCCTATGGACCAATGATGGAGGCCTTAGGTCCTCTCTTCGAAAACCTTCTCCCACTCAATCTTTTGAAGTCAAGGTTTTATTTTAAAATCATGCATGAATAATTTTAATATGAGCGGCACTCCCTATTCTATATGACATGTTATCAATATACATCATAAATTATATTATAATGCAGACAAGCAAAGCAATCAAGCAAAGCTACAAGCAAAATAATAATAACCGTAATATTATGGTTCCACCCTAGAGAACAGAAAACTAAGATTACAAGAGAATAATCGAGACATTTATCGATTCTTCATCCTTGAATCCTCAAGCTGTATCCTTCTTCATGTAATATCCATCTTCAAGTCTTCAATCCCGTATGAATTGAATACTTCATATTTCCAGTCATATCCAAATTTAATGTTTCTCAGAACCGTCCCAAAAATAAAATTAAAACTACACCGAAAAAATTACGCATTTTCTGGACACTTGGCAGCTCTCGGTCGGCAGGCCGATCTGGGTGATCGGCCTGCCGATCATGGAGGTTCGGCCTGCCGAACTGAAAGTTTGGCTTGCCGACAGAGCACCAAAATTTCTACCCCACTGTCGGCCTACCGAACCACATGTCCGGCCTGCCGATCTATGACCTTCGGCCTGCCGAACTGTGAGGTCCGGCATGCCGACCGAGCAGAAAACCCTCAATCCAGAAAATACAATTTTAATGCAATTCATCAATTTTATTTTCAACAATTCAAAAACATAAAATTAGAGACTTAGGAAATACTTGGAGGCGCCATCATCAATCTTTAGGATCCGACTTCTCGTTCCGTCTTCTCCGAATAATTATTTAATTACAAAATTCTTACAAATTAAAAATTAAATAACAATTCCTAGACGGAGATGATAGTCCGCCATCTAATTACATGAAAAACCTAGATACACATTTTAACCTCTAAGGAACCATAACCGGTATTAATTAATTAAGAAATAATTAAACAACGATTTAATCAACCAAAATTAATTAATAAACATTCACCATATAATCCATGACAACATATAAATTATATAGAAACCTAGAGTGCCATCTCTCTATAAAATTCAATTCAAGCATAGGAGAGATTAAGATCACAAAATTTATGCATATAACATGATCATAAACTTGCAAATTTATGTAAAAACCTCGTCTCTGATACCAATTTTTGGAAACAAAGTGCGCAGCGGAATTTTTAAAAATTTTCATCAGAGTAATTTCTAAAATACAAGTTTAACATGTTATATATATAAATTAGACAGATCTTACTAACCTCATTGTGTCGAAGAACCTACGCAACCTGTGTAGAGAAGTAACGCTCCAGAAGAGCCTCAACCAATTGGTCTTCTTTGCTATTCTCTATCCACAACCGGAGTGAGTGTGGGCTCACACGTACAGCTCTTCCACCGGTGACTCTCCTTCCAACCAATAGAGAGAACCCAAAGCTAGTGTTTGTGATTTGTGAACAAAAGCTCTCAGGGAGTTTTCAGATGCTCGCTAGAAGAGTATCACCCTTAATCTCTCAAATTGATCTATATTAATATCAGTTGATCTGAGTAAACTCACTCCCTTTTTATAGCTATTGGTCATAGGGTCAGTCCATATTAGATTAGGTCTCAAAAACTAGAAACATAATTAAGTTCGGATCAATATCTGATAAGATCAGCGTGAGAACGTGTAATCTTATCTCCTGTTAATCGACAGGCTGAACATTTTGATCGGTAGGCCAAACAGGCCAGTTCGGCAGGCCGACCATGTCATTCGGCAGGCCAAACTCCTGAGAAAAAATCTCCACGAATCTTTATTTTCCACCCTAGATTCTAAAGGATAAAGTCTCAGTTTTGATTCAAATAACCCAATAGAGAAGTTATATGATCAAAACAAACTTTATCAAGATAATCTCTAAGAAAATAAATCAATTCACAATAATTCTACAAGTTTATCTTGTTCTAATTTGTCCAAAATTAAAACAACGGATAAACAGACAAGAATTATCTGATCGCAATAATTCAACAAGTTTATCTTGAACTAATTTCTTACAAAATTAATTCAACCGATAAACAAACATGAATTATTTGATTCTTATAAATTTTAAACTAATCTGATAAATCTGACATAAGTCACCAATTATTGGAAAAGTACACCGTGTCGTTACAGGACTTTGTGAGCTAGCAAAGGGGACCAAAATGGACTTATAAAGTTCAAGCTCATGACAATTATGAAACCCAATATCCCAGATATACATTTCACAATTACCAACTCCAACACTACTCCACTAAAAGCTTGGAGCTGCACTCTCGAACTTTATAGAATTACGAAGCTCGTGTAGTTAAGTCTCCATGACATATCATAGTGTATCGTATCCCCATATGATCATCCATAATTGGCTTAAGGATAAGTTCTGTCTTACCTTCCTGATTATTTTTATCTTACGTTCCATTGTCTCACCATTAGAAAACTTACCATCCAAAGATAGTATACCATTCGGTTACACCTATGTATCCAAATGGTTGAGCGCTCCAGTTTTTCAATTACAGGACAACGCATATAAGAGGATATCATTACTCCTAAAGAGGAGCTATGGATTTCATATCTATGAATAACAAGTCTACGCTATCAAGAGTCATGCCTCCAACGTACCGGTATGCATACCACTATTGAGATGTGGGTGTCACCCTTTGGCACATCAAAAGACACAAGTCGAGATAACGGGCCCACTATTCATCTAAGGATTAAGATACAATACAAATGACTGTCTAAAGTGAATCAATTTGTCGAGACAGAATTATTAATCCAAATCAATTCACTTTATGTCCCGATCCAACACATCGTCACTTATGACAAAGTGCCAATGTTTCTATTCACGGAGTCCAACTCCTATGGTCAAGACAAACCATCTCCCAAAAGGGATATAGACAACATAACAATCTTTACATGAATAAAGCGCCCAACTTTATTCCCTCGATTGCGGATCATATGTTTTAAGACCGTCACCTTAAGAATCGTGTCTTCCACATAATCAGTCCATCATATGCCAAATTCTTAAGGTTTAGACTGACAGTCTCAAACTACTGTTTGCTTATCATACATTCAACAAACATGAATGTAAAGAGGACAAGATTTGGCATATATAAATGAATAAATTCTTTATTGATAAAAATGTCTCCAAAAACGTATTACATTTTTACTCCTTAGGGCATACATGTCTAACAGATCCATCCAAGATTGAAGCCATAGTGGAATGTAGCGGAGATTCGCAGCTTCTTGGGTCTTGTTGGTTATTACAGGAAATTTGTAAAGGATTTCTCGAAGATTTCAGCTCCGTTGACGAGATTAATCAAGAAAAATGTCAGGTTTAAGTGGGATGAAGAATGTGAGCTTACTTTTCAAGAATTGAAGAACCGGTTGACTTCAGCCCCAGTGTTGGTTATTCCTAGCAGTGACGAGCCATATGAGGTTTACGCAGATGCTTCAGGGCGTGGACTTGGGTACGTGTTGATGCAGCATGGACACGTGGTTACGTATGGATCGAGACAGCTATTACCTAACGAGTGGAGTTATCTTACTCATGACTTAGAGCTCGCGGCAGTGATTCACGTGCTGAAGATTTGGAGGTGTTATTTATATGGAGCGTCATTTCAGGTCTTCTTCGATCATAAGAGTTTGAGGTGTCTATTCACTCAGAGGGATCTTAATTTAAGGCAGCGGAGATGGATAGAGTATATGGAGGATTATGATTTTGCGTTGCAGTATCATCCTAGGAAAGCTAATGTGGTCGCGGATGCGCTTAGTAGGAAGTCTTCAGGAATTCTCGCTTATTTGGCTTTTGAGGACTGGAACAGGGATGCGACAGTGAGTGAGTATGGGCTACGGCATCATAAAGACTATGATCGAGTTTCGGTATATCATGTGGAGGCGACCCCAGCTCTTATTCAGATGGTGAAGCAAAATCAGTGGCAGGATCAATATTTGCAGGGGATTTGGACGCGGATTCAGAATGGAGAGCAGTTTGAAGAATGGAGAGTTCATGCAGATGGATCGCTGTAATTCTGGGAATGTCTTGTAGTTCCAGCTATCACCGAGGTGACGAAAGCCGTTTTGGATGAAGCTCATAGGTCTCAGTTCGCCATTCATCCGGGGAGCACAAAGATGTATCATGATTTGAAGAGGCAATATTGGTGGCGAGGCATGAAGAAAGATGTTCGTGAGTACGTGGCCAAGTGTACGACATGTCTTCAGGTGAAAGCCGAGCATCAGAAGCTTACAGGTCAGCTTCAGCCGCTTCCTATTCCAGGGTGGAAATGGGAGTATGTGACGATGGATTTTCTCACAGGTTTGCCAATGACAGAGCAGCGGCATGATGCAGTTTGGGTCGTGGTCGACAAGTTGACAAAATTGGCACATTTCATTCCATTCAGGTCGACATGTTTGAGGAGGATTCTTAGGGATTTGTATCTGCAGAACATAGTGAGATTGCATGGAGTTCCTTTATCCATCACCTCTGATCGAGACACCAGGTTTAATGCTAAGTACTGGAAGAGTTTTCAGGAGGCTTTAGGTACGAATTTGAACTTTAGTACGGCGTTTCATCCTCAGACTGATGGGCAGTCTGAGCGGGTTATTCAGATTCTAGAGGGTATGTTGTATGCCTGTACGTTAGACTTTGGTGGGAATTGGAAGAAATATTTGCATCTGACGGATTTCGCGTACAACAATAGCTGTCAGGCGAGTATTGGTATGGCACCATTTGAGACGTTGTATGGGCGACCGTGTCGGTCAACGGTGTATTAGGCAGAGCCAGAAGACAAGGTTATTCTTGGGCCGGATGAGATCCGTGATAGTAATGAGAAAGTTACCGTGATTCGAGGTCGATTGAGAGCAGCTCAGAGTCGACAAAAGAGTTATGCGAATAGAAGATGTAGACCCTTAGAGTTCGCGATAGGAGATTTCGTTCTCTTGAAGGTATCGCCTCGTAAAGGAACTATGCGGTTTGGAGTGAGTGGGAAGCTTGCATCAAGGTATATTGGACCGTTCGAGATCACTCAGCGTGTTGGTGTGGTTGCTTATCGGCTTGATCTTCCGCCCAAACTCTTTCATGTTCACGACGTGTTCCATATGTCAATGCTCAAGAAGTGTCCGCCTGAGCAGGATAAGATAGTTTCATTTCGTGATGTGCAGGTTCGGAAAGATACGACGTTCGAGGAGGTGCCGATTCAGATCATCGATCGGAAGGTGATCAGTTTGCGTCATCATGAGATACCATTAGTAAAGGTCATGTGGCAGCATCACGAGGTTGATGAAGCCACTTGGGAACTAGAGTCAGGTATGCGGGAATTGTACCCGCATTTGTTTTGTTTCTGAATTGAGATGTAAATTTTGAGGGCGAAATTTCTTTTAGGGGTGGAGAGTTGTAACGCCCTGAAATTAATTTAATGATATTGTAATGTAAAATGATGAATTAGTGTGTCATAATTAATGTTTCAACATTTATTTGATCATTTGGTTAAATTTCAAATGTTAGGTTGTTTTGTTAATTTAATAAATTCAAGTGATTTCTTATTGTTTTGAAATGTTATTTTGAGTTTTAAAACACAACAGTTTGTAAAATATTAAAAATACTCCGTTTTACAAAAACGTGGGTGGCACATGATTTTTGCACAGTAAAACCGCATACCATTTCTCTCTATTTATTCTCTCTCCTCTTCCTCTCTCTTCACTCTCAGCTCTCACTCTCTCTCTCCTCCTCTCTCACCCGTGAGGCTCCCTCTCTCTCGTTCTCTCTCGGTTTCTCTCCTTCTCTCTCAATTTCTCCTCAAATTTTTGAATCAAAATTCGAATCCAAGCTTCGGGTTAGCGAGAAGGAAGCTCGGGAACGTGATTTGGCAACTAAGAACGTGGATTGAAGCTTCAATTCGAGGTTAGTTTTGAAATTTCTAAACTTTTTCCAAAACTTCAATTTTTGTGCATTTTTGAAATCTAAGTTTGTTTGAGCTTAGAAAACCTTTGATTTGAGCTAAAGGAACTTAGAACACCTAGAATCCAAGCTTAGATTGAAGAAAAACGGATTAGATTCAAGATTTTTCATTTTTCCTCATTTTCTCCCATTTTTGGATTTTTGTGTTTAAATCTTGTTTAAATGAGTTCAAAAGTGTTCTAGTATGTTTTTCTATCATCTATGAATGTTTTCCATGCCTGAGATTTGAGAAAAACAGGTTAAAATCAAGATTTGGATTTTGGGAGAACCAAAACCCATGGCTGGAATTTTTGGGTTTTTCCAGTTCGGCAGGCCGGATTCAAAGGATCGGCAGGCCGGACTCATCCGTTTGGTAGACCAAACCTGGAGAATGTCTGGCCGACCAGACCTAATTTTCGGCAGGCTGAACTGCACAGTTCGGCCGGCCGGCCTAAGCAGGGAGTTCGGCAGGCCGGCAGAGCATGGAAAATTTTGTGATTTTTCACCCGTTTTCACTGTTTTGAACCTTGATTGAAATTCCAACCTTATAAAATGATTTTAAAGATATAAATGGCACACTAGGACATCATGAAATGATTTAGTAACATAGAATGTCTCGAACTAGATATTGATCGACTTAGTATGTATCTAGGATCGTTCGTGGTTTCACGAAGCTAACGTATAGCAGACCGGGATTATGGTGTGGGGCACCGGTATGAGTATTGAGGTAGGACTTCTACCTCATTCATTGGTACCCTAGTTTCAAAATGATTTGGTTTTGAAAAGGGTTTCCTATAAGAATGTTTTCAACGGTTGATTGAAAATAAATTTATCGGTTATATTTTAATAAACCGTGAACTGAAATAAACTTCATAATGAATGTAAACTACAATACTTGGTAAATGGGTTTTGAATGATGATGAAAATAAACACAAAGGCATGATGCCATATCAGAGATCGGGTCGTGTAGCGATCGACCTTGGGAGCAGGTCCCAAAACCTAGCTGGGCCACTACGGTGGTGATATCCTTATGGTTTGCCTAGGAAAAGAAAATGATATTTTCGGTTGACCGAATAAACTGTTTTGGGTAAGAACGGTTTTATTTAAATTTATTTATTTATTCAGTGTTTCTTTTAAATAGTTCCTTGAATAATGAGATTTTTCTTTAAATTAAATGATTTACTAAAACATAGTCCTACCGACCCTTTCGCTCACATTTTCTTTGCTTTTAAATTTTCCCCCCCTCTAGGTGGATTCACATTTAGATTTAGAGAAGACTCTACGGACAGAACTCAGGAGCAGTAGAAGGACTAGTAGGTTATTTGTATTAATTGAACAAGACATGTAATGTTTTAACTCTATTTGTACTTAGACTGTGGTTGTCTTATTATATTGTCAGTACCATATGTGTGCACAAGTTGTGGATCAGTGGGACCTATTATCGCGGTTCTTTATTTTATTATTTTATTATTCGCTTAATGTTATGAATTCTTTAATACAATGTTGTTTTAAAACTTTTACATTTCTATATTTAATTCAACCCCTAAATCCTTGATTTTAATTAAATTCTCCTTTAATTAATTTAAATAATCTGCCATATCACCTCTCGTACTCCGGGGCGTAACACTCTCTCTTGACTAAGTAAACCTTTCTTTTCTCCAAAAAAAAAAAAAAAAGGAAAAAAAAAGGTAAAAGCTATCTGAATTTCGAGCAAAAAAGTAAACACTTCTAAAAGTCTTGTTCAATGTATAACTGGCACATAAGTCATCTGTATGATTATTTTCATCAGAAGCATCAAAACTTGCCTATTCCGTTTCCCACTCTCTTGTCCTGTTCATTTTCTCCGTTTTCTAGTTTCCATATTTTTCTCTTAAGAAGTCCATTTGTCATGACATCCATTAATCACTAGTGGATTATAGATTAAATCTTTGTTACACAAACATGTTATTTTCTGGACAACTTGTTAGTACCCATCTTTTGTTAAAAAACGAATTTGCCGTTTCTTTTATAACACTCTAATGTATACCATCTTAAAAGTGTATTCATGGTGGTTAGTGCAACACTAAATCTACATCTGACTATATATAAAAGTGTAGAATCAAATTCCTCCCCAAAAAAAACACTCAGATGGTGTATTTTCTTGACTCGAAAAAATCAAAGGAGCGTGAATATATATAAACAGTTATTTGTATATCCATATTATCAACAATAAAAACAGAAATTGAAAAAGAGAAGTCCAAGGTGATTTAGTGCCTGTTTGGTTTGGTGATTTAAATTGTGTTGATTTAAACTAAAAATTTGGACTATGTGACTTAAATTGCAATCTGAATTGGAGCTTACATGTGTAGTCAAAATATAAATTTTAACAAGTAATAAAATTTGAATTAGTGTTTAGAAAATACTAAAAACATATTAAGAAATTACACAAAATAAAAAAAGTAAAAATTTATACAAATATTAAAGCCTTAGAATCGATTAAAAATTTAATAAATGAAATATATAAAAAGAAAACTTTTAAAGGATATAAAAAACGATTGCATTATTATATATTAAAAAATGGAAGACGGATGTACTGCACTGTAGCATATTGATTTGGAAGGGTTATTTTTGTTGTTTAGGAAAATGGTTTAAACTCATATGTTTAAATCTCCGCCCTGTAAATCTTTTCATGTGCTACAATGTAACACTCTCACATGTTATAGTGTTCGAATTCATTTTATGAGTTCAAACTCATTTCTCAAACGCCTATTAGACATTGAAATATAGGAAACAAATTTATAATATTTTAAAATTAGAAAAACCATTAGATTAGTGATTGGAAAAATTTGAAAATTAATAAGCATGGTTAATTAAGGTTTTCTATAATTACTTAGTTAAGTGTCTGGGAAAGTACAAGTATAGAACCTACTAACGTGCAAATTTTTAAGGTCTTAATAGTTACAAAACCTTATAAATAAATAATGTTATAAATGCACAAATTTATGCGCTTTATGTATGAGATATGTAACAATATCATGTCATGATAGTACGTTAAAATAATTATTTAATGTGCTAAACTAAAAGTTTATGATATCAAGAATAATCCATGCAGATGGATAAAGTTATGAAAATGATTTCATGATAGTATGGAAATCCTAATAAATCAATGATACAGCAAGGAGACAGTTATGTACATAGGAATTTTGTGTTTATGGATCAAGAATTTGATCAAACTGACCACGACATAGTATAGGCATCAAAGACCAACAATGGTGCCTATATATACTTGAAAATGCAAAAAAAAAAAAAAAAAATCTCACAAAAGATCAATTCTTTCTCTCTCTACTTTCTCTCTCTACATTTTCTCTCTATTCAAATCTCGGTGAAGATTCTAGAGTCTGTTTTTGACACCTCCTAGACCAACAGAAAGCTCTCAACTCGCTGGTTCTAAGGGTGTGCCGTGTCGCCCACAATGCCGCTAGAGCACCGCCGCCCAAGCCTCCATTTTTAGCCGAGATTGTGGAGCCCGATCTGCTATGTTAGAGGCCGAATTGGGTGAAATTGACACCGCTTTTGGACTCAAAATGGTCAATTTAGGGGGGGGTAGGCTCGAGCTCAGCCACCAACAGAGTCTGGTCAACACCCATCAACGTCGATCAATGGCCGGTCAACATCGATCAATGGCCGGTCAACGGTGACATTGGGATTTTGTGATTTAGACCTCCAATCGATGATCCAAGACCGTCTCCTAACTCATTTTGACCCTTTAAACAGATGGTGACCTTCATTTGCGCTAATTCCACTACGATGAAAATTGTCCAATAACGATTGCACGTGGATTGAGGAGATTCAAACTGTAGTAACGGCATCCAGAATGATGTTTCCAGCAATGTATAATCTCCAGGAAACATTCCTAGCCATTCGTGGTCGCTCAAGAGCACTACAAAGGATGCTTCACAGACTGTAGATACAATGAGATACAACTGGACCTACTTAGCTCGGAGTCCAGGTAAGTAGAAATCTCGCCTACAGTAGGAATAGTTTTAAAATAATATTTTAAATGTGTCATAAAAAGTTATGAAAATGCATAAACGGTGAATTGTTACACTGTGTATGTTATGATGTGCTGTTATGTTACAATAATTTAAATTATTATGTTATGATGTGCCATGTCATGTGTTGGTATGATCATGTAAAGTGATGAACGTAGTATGGATTTGCAATATATTTGCAATAATTATGTTTAAAGTATGTTTGCATTTTATTAATGCATAAAGTTTTACGGCTTAAGTTATAAGTTTAAAATTGCATTTGTTATACAATAAGTTTTAGAGTACAAATTATAATTTGCAATGGAGTTTGCATATAATGTGATAGCATTTAATATGCTCACTAAAACTAAAAAGAAGGTAAAACAAAGATAAAGAGGAAGTGTCGTACCAGCCTCCTTATTGTGAGGTACTCAAAGTAAAGTTAAAGTTATAACCTTGGTGTTTGATAGTCTCAAGTCTTTCACAAGGGAAGCATCTCAAGTCTTCTACAAGGGAAACATCATGTTTATGATATCATGATTAATGATATTGGTATGAATACAAAAGTTTGTAAGATAAGAAAAGTTATGGAACAAAAATAAGAGTTAAAGTTAGGAATGAATGATTACAGGATGTTCATAAGTAAGCATAAAACAAGTTGATAAGATAGCATGAAATGTTCATGCATATTATTTTTATTAAAATGATTTTTAAACTATGTTTTACGAGACTGATTTCCTATTTGCTGAGCGAAACCTCATTTAAGTATGTTCATATTGTAGGTAAGAAAACCTATCAGTGACATTGATGGGCATTGGTGAACGGCGGACGAATGGTGGAGATGTGTATGGATACCACTACGTAGTTTATAATATTTCCGCATTATGAGTTTATGAATTTATGTATTTTTTTGTTTTACATTAAATGTTTATGAAAAACATTTTAATGTTTTCAAGGAAAGGTTTATGAAGGACGTTTTATGGAAAACGTATTAAAAATGTATAATGAAAAACGTTTACGAAAAATGTTTTCAAAGAAAGAACTTTATGAATATGTTTTATGAATTTATTAATATGAAAGTTTAGACGGTTATGCTTTGAGAAATTATTATGATGGTTTTGAGGAAGTTTTAAAAAGCATTTAGTATGGCCTTATTCTATCATTTGATTTAAAATTCTTTTGAAATAGTTTTACTTACATAAATAAATGTTTTAAAGAAAGAGGTTTCTAAAATAATTATTCTTATGTTCAAAGGAAATGTTTTAAGAAAATTATTATGATTATGTTTTAAGAAAATTGATGTTGTGAAGTATGCAAATGATTAAGTTTTGAGAAATTATGATTACGTTTAAACATAATGATTGCAATTATGTTTAACCACTTTTACGAAATTAATGTTATTATATCAGGTTAAAGTAAGTTTAGGGAAATAGTCATTATTTCCTTTATAGAATTAAGTTTTGATAAAGGATTTTTATTCCTTTAAAGGTTGTATGTTAAGAATCTATTTGAGAAAAAAATTTTATTCCGTAATTTTTAGTATTTTATGTTAAAGTATGTTGAAGTTACGATCGTTACACCAACTACTACATAATTTTATAGCATAAAACGTGGAAATGACAGAAATTTCCAAAATTTCCAAAAAAAAAAAAAAGAAATTTCTAGATTTTTATCACAATTAAACTAAAATCTCCAACTAGCAACAACTCTTTCTCTTCAATGATAACAAGTCTTAATATTTCACCAACTGCCATTACACTAAGGACTTGTGCATATTGGCAGCTAGCCAGATGTAGTGTGTGTGTACACACACACACACATATATGTAATACAATATACGTTTGTCCAATATTTCAGTAACCTATCATTATATACTCTCTCTGTCTCTCTCTCACAAAAGCAGAGGGATCAGATCATTATGTGGACGACTCTTCATTCTCTTCTGTCTTCGAACTTGACCAAAGCCATATCCACAATTTTGACACGGGAAGAAATGGAGTTGATGACGTGGAGCACTCTCCTGCATCCAATTATGAACTAAAGCGGCACGACCAATCCCAACCGCACGTTGGTTTCCCTGACATATCAAACAGTGCACAAAAGCCACGGAACCAACTACTTCCACCCCATGAGTCGCCGGAAGCACCAAAACCTCCGCCGGCACAACCGGTCCAATATCCACCACAACGTAACCACGAATGGATCAACCAGTGGAATCATGGGGCAGCTGCCCAGTGGGCCACAGAGCTCTTTTTTAGTCAGATAGCATTATCTTAGTAATGAAGTGAATGCATAGCAAAATTTTTCAAAATAATTTATCAATAGCAAATATGAAAGTTATTATATGATAACTACTATGATTATGTAATATAAAATGTGACAATCATCATAATGATTACTATATAATTTTGCTATTTTAAAAATTTTGTAAAATTTTTAATTCGACCGTAACAATTTTTCCATGTAGTGTAATTTTTATTAATATATATATATATATATATATATTTCCTTTTGTCCCCCCAAAATCATCAAAATGTCTTTTTAACCATACTTATATTTCAAAAAAACAAAAAATCATACTACACTGACAGATATTTTTTTTTATGAAGTCCAGCTATACCTTAGGAGGTTTTAGGTTTTTGAGTATACCTTTTTTTTTTGAGGGAAAGTATGCCTATATTTCAAACTCCAAATAAATGAAAAATCAATTATACTACTATCTAAGGTTATATTTTTTGAGACAAAACTTCAAAAAGTGAATTAAGTTCCATAATTTATTCCAATCAAAAATTACAAAAAAAAGAAAGATAAAATAAATAATACCAAAGTAAAAAAGAAAAAGATAAAATACAGGAATATATAGCTGCTTCGTAATCTTAATTAGTTTAAATTCTACCTGCATCACGCCCTCGAGAAAACATCTCGTCACTGAATTTTGACACTAAGGGGCATGTTCCTGCCCCCACTTTAATTTCTTAGAAATTTGTAATTCCCTTATATACATATATACACATATATATATATATATTATTTTCTTAATCTTCCCCTACAAATGAAATCTTTTAATACATCCCTGCTCGAATCAAACTCTGGATCTGGTACTGTTACAGTTACTGAAGGTAACCGCACGGTGTATAGGCTCGACGGGCCAGGCCGGCTCAATTCTCACCACCAAGTCCACAGTCTCAACCTGTCCCATCACACAATGCACGGCACTACATGGCCAGGCGGTTCAGTTATCCCCTGCTCATTATCAGCAAGCCAATCCTCATGTCTACCCAATAGAGCAGCATCAGGCTGCAGCCTACCAACCAGGCACACAAACAAGGTCAGTCCACCCACCTCGTCTGGGACAAAACTATATGGGACCATCGGCCACAGCCTCACGGCTGAAGTTTCCTCCGGATGTTAATGGTGTACCGGTGAGGTTCGGAGCCATGCCCGGTTAAGCGAATGCAGCAGCGCCAGGGATCCCGGTTCAAAATCACAGTGAAAGTTGGAAAACTGGCCTGTTTGATTGCATGGATGATCCAATGAACGGTGATAACTAATATCTCCTTGCATCTCTTAAAAAGTTTTGCCCCCTACTGTTGCCTGCTTTTTCATATTAAGAATTTTTTTTCTACAATGATATTTTTGTTAATCCCTTTATGAGATGTTATAATTGTTATAGTTGATGTGGAAAAATATTTTGAATAAGTATAATATATGCACCAGTGGATAGAGTGGCCAACTTTGTTATAAACGTTAGATTTTGTAATATATATATATATATAGTGTATTAAGATAACGTAGTACATGTACGCAAACCAATTTCAAATAAATTCCACATTTGTGGTCTCCACTGTGTAAAGGATGTGTTATCAAAAGTTCATACATTAATTTTTATTTGTTGCTAATAAAAACTTAATAGTCGTATTTTCTAACATAACAACAACAACGATAGATACATACATATATATATATATATTTATATATACACACAAAAGAATATAAACATAGATATATGTAAAGGCACTCGTGTGAAATTTGCGTATGTTTACGTATGAAACTAATTGGTGATTTGTTGTGTTGAAACATGTCAGCTGTAGTAACTGCTCTCTGCCCCTGCGTTACGTTAGGCCAGGTCGCGGAGATTGTGGACAATGGGAGCACTTGTAAGTGATACTTACTGCAGATGAAAATGTTCTTTTCAGTTCTTTCATATTTGAAATTGAACTTTATTAATATTAATGTCTATGATAAGAACGAAACACACTATGTTCAGTGGCGAAGCCAGCTTTCAAGTTTAGAGATACGTTCTCAGTGTACACTATTTTGTAAAAATATATGAAAAATTATATTACAATATTTTTCAAGAACTACAAAATACATTGAGCATTAGGCCGTATAAAAGTACCCTATCATCAGAATTATCTTTTAAAATGTCTGATTTGTATCCAAAACTATTTGTTTTGCATAGTTTTTTAAATTCTAATGATATTGATCAGATAGAAAGTTTAGGAACATGCATACTAATACAAATATGCTATCATAGAAGTTTTTTTTTATTCATTTAATACCTTGCGTTTTGATGTTATAAAAAATCATAATTTTATATTTTAGATTGTATCACACTTAGGAGTAAAAAGAGTAACAATACTTATAAAAGAAATATAGAAATAATAAGGGTAAAGTTCAATGGAGGCGTACATATGAATATTAAATCTTAGTGAGGTCAAAATGAAAGAAAATTATAAATTTTTAAGGGTCAAATTTTATATTTTAAAAAGTTAATATTTGCGGCAGCCCCACTCGTCTCTGTACACCTCCACCACTGTCTATATTCCTCATCATAATTGGATAAAAAAAAGTTTAATTAAATACCGGCCGACTAATAAGCGCAAGGTAAAAGGGTTATGACTTTTTCTTCTGATCTTAATTTTAACGAATTTTTTTTTCTATTATCTGTTTATTATAATTAAGTATGAATGCTACTCTTTTGACCTAGGGTTTAGATATAATTATCTGTTTCTTCCACTAGAACTTGTACGCGGGCGGCCAAGTTGTGCTACTAAAAGTACCAGTACTTCAAACAATATATATATGCGAATTGACTGCACAAGTATATCAAATAAAAATATATGTAGAGCCGCACAACATGCAAAAAATTCAAATTTAATTTACTCCAGTATTATTTTGCAAGTGGATCGTTCTTTATAATCATCAACTTAAAAATGTTATATATCTGTATTTATGCGAAGGCGACTAACTTACTTAAAACATGTTTTCAAACCGTTAGATCTTGTAAAAAAAAATTCTTTTTTCTGCAGATCTGACGACTGAAAGATACAAATTAACTGTATTATTGATTCCACTAGCTAATTTGAAATGTCACCTCCAACATGATATTGTCACGTATTATTTTGTGACAGCCTTGGCAACAAGCGGACTTTTCTACGGATTGCTTAAGTTCTTCATTGCCATGCCATGCTTAATGTCATGCACGTATCGCGCAAAGCTGAGGGGCAAGTTTGCGGCTGATTGAGACCCCAGCACCCGACTGGGTCACTCATTTTTTCTGCGACTGCTGTGCCATTTGCCAGGAATATAGGGAGCTTCAACGTAGAGGCCTAGACCCTTCTATAGGTAATTACAAAAATACTTCACGTAGTAATCAATACCAATATATTATTATCAGGAATGTTAAATTACATCAATAGAAGAATGATACTAAATGGTAATATTACTCTATATTCATTTAATAATGTGTATATTCACACACAGACAGACACGAATATATGCGAGTCAAATAAATGACCATTACTTGAGCTTATCCTTTCACTAATTTGGTCCAATTACCGGGAAAAAGGGGGAATTTACATAAATGCAATCTTTTAAAACTTTCTTTTTTATAAATGTCACACTGTTCAAGTGTGACACAATTTAATTATGTAATATATAGGATAGTGTGACACAACTTATTAAGTGTGACATAAATGTATGCATTTTTTAAGAATGTGGCATAATACATATTTTTCTCAAAAAAAAAAAAAAATACAATGAGCTCAAGGCCCATTTAATTCAGAGGTTAAAAAGTAAGAGAATATTGTAACAAAAAGTTTGAATTACAGTTCAAACTCAAAAGCAAACCTAGGAAAAGCAAACCTAGGATTAATTATTGATTGAACTAGTACTACAAAATTTGGTAGGTAGGAAAATAGAATAGGGAAGAGAGTTATATAACATAGGTGAGGGAAACGAAGATGGAGGAAGATGATTTCATTTTCACTTTTTGAGGGCGTAAATGACTTCTTTTATAGGCTTAGAAAATTGTGATTAAAAAAACCACGGAAAAAAAAAATCATGATTCATCCAAATCAAAAGTGATCAAAGCGCGGTTTGTAAAATAATGAATCATTTTCCCAGTTTATTGCTTCCCCTGATCCCTCGTATTCTTTTTGATACTCCATTTGAACTTCTTTAGGTTTATTTTGACGCAATGTACAAACTATAGTAGCGGGCGGATTATTTATTTTCGGAAAGCAATTGTTCCAAAAAAAAAAAAAAAAAGAGCAAAAGCAGTTTTCAATAATGTACCAAATAATCATATTTAATTAGTTGGTACAGGATGGCAATGTAATGTTGCAATAATTCAGGCTGGATTGCGCCAGCAACAAGTCAACATGACATAGCCAATTAATCAGAGAATGATGCCTTGATTCGCAAATAGTTGATCAAGATTTTAATAAATGTTTGTAAATTTATGTTTCCCTGTTGGAAAGACAAATATATGATCTAGTAATTTCTTTCCATACCTCATATATTGGAAAGACAAATTGTAATTAACAACCATAATAAAATTTCAGTAAATGGCTTGCGAGTGAATGAACCGGATGCAATACATGCTTGTGTGGACAAATCCGCTATCAACTTTTTGGTGTCCTAATTGATATCTAACCAACCAAAGCTTGTCACATCATTTAATGAACGTAAATATTAAAGCATCAAAAAGCCAGATAAATTGCATTTTTGTTATACCCTAGTTTTTACAACATAAGGTCAACCTTTAACGTCATCAAGATAAAAGCTAAATGTTGAAATCTACTCTTTTCTTTTAACACATTTAAGTGACTTTAATAACATAGGCAAAGAATGAGATGACGGTTGAATAAGGAAAAATCCATTTGACACATAAGAGTAACACCATGTCCCTGCTTTACAAGCAAGCAAGGCCATGTCATTCTTGCTCAACATACGAGCAAGGCCATGCCCTCCTCACATGAGAGCAACACTGTGTTCCTGCTCAACATGTGAGCAAGGCCAAACCCTCCTTAATATACGAGCAAGGCGAAACCCTTCTCAACATGAGAACGACACCATGTTTCTACTCAACATGTAAGCAAGGTCATGTCATCCCGGCTCAACATGCGAGCAAGGCCAAACCCTCCTCAATTTGAGAGCAACTGTCAAGAATGTCAAGAAGGAAAGTTGTAGGATAAAAACGAGAAGGTTACACAATCAAGAAAGAAGGACATAGGAAGACGGTTATCATCTCATGGAAAGAAGAAGTTGTACCTTTGGAAATGGAGAACGTGGGAAGATGGTTATCTCCACGTGGAAGAAAAAAGTTGCACCCTCAGAAGTGGAAGACGTAGGAGAGAGAGTTGTCCATAGGAGATGTTTTGCATACTCAGAGTCATATAAATAATGGGAGACGAGATTGAGAAAAGGTCCTAAAGAATTATGTCTTGAGTCATCATTATGCTCAAATATATTGAAAGTGTTCAATGAGGTCTTGAGTGTGTGATCCTTTTTCTAAGAATATAGTGCATCAAATTAAGTGGATATAGGTTGCTTTAAGCCTAACCACTATAAATTCTTATGTCCGTTTTATTTTCCGCATTTACTTTTCTATTTTGATTTTGGTATTAATTATTCTTTGGGTTGTATTTATTATGCAGCCTTAATGCTTTTTGCTGGTTGGTTCCATTATCACAAAACTGCTCCAAAATTGGCTTGGTTCTAGGATGTAGAATTTATGTTGAATCACCCTTTAGCAGGGTTGCTAACTATCTCCCCTAACATTTACAATTTTATGTTGGCGAAATTTAGTATTCAACAATATGGCACTAGAAGGGCTCCTAACCTTCCAACAAGACTTACACTACAAGAAATTTTTGCTTATACGACCTTTATTTAACGACTGTTTTTTAAAAACTGTCGTGGTAAGGCGAAAAAAGCGCGCAAAGTTACGCCCGTGAAAACAAAAACCATCGCGGAATGGCAGTAGCTACCTCGACGGTTTTTTAAAAAACCGTCGTGGAATTGCTGGGATACCACGACAATTTTTTAAAAAACCGTCGTGGTATCTTCAAAAGCCTTCCACGATGGTTTTGTGAAAAAACCATCATGGTAGCTTACTTAAAGCCCCTTTTTCCCACCTCGACATTCAGACATAATTCAGAAACTCACTTCTTAAATGCAAACATAGACCCATCTGAATCAGCTGTCGTCGTCCCTCTCTGCCTCCACACGCCTTAATCTCAGCCCAAATTGTAAGTTTTTGTTAGAAATTGATAAATTGTTGTTGATTGTGATGTATAATTAATCCAAAATTGATAAATAGTTGTTGATTTTGTTGTTTATTCTGTGAAATTTGTATTGTGGATTATGGGAATGATTTCTTTGTTTTATAATGAGTATGTGTAACTTGTTTTATGATGGGTGATGTTTTTGTTTTATGATTAATTAATATATATAGGCGGGTATATATATAATTAAATTGTGAAATTAATTTTAATTGCAACCTTCAAGAGCTACAAGAGGTCACCATGACTATCAAGTTGCAACACCATGAAATTCAAAATGAGACCACCAAAGAAAACACTGAAAGCTATAACTTCCCATAAACAATCTAAAGGTCTTCGTACAAGACTTTGTAGGCATGTCATGCCTCAAAATCCATGAGGTGACATAGCAGATTAATTAGGTTAAATAAATTAAATTTTTAATAAAAATAGTTTTTTAAAAGGCATTAAGTTAATTATAAAAATGTAGGATATTTAAAACTTCTTCTTAAGATATTTGTTAAAATATGAAAGCAGGCAAAGCAAATTTAAATATTAAATAAACAAACACCATTGGGCCCCATCGGACCCACATAGTGTGCACACACAGTATCGACAATATTAAATACATAACCACAGTCCAAATAAAAGGCAAATAAATTAAAATATTACATGCCTTGTTTATAACAAAAATACTCTAAACAGTGATGTCCTAATCCTGTAGTTTCTTTCCGGTTCTTTAGTCTTCCCTAAGCTAGATTCTACCTAGAAGCAGGGGAAGGTTTTAAAACAAGAAAAATGTGAGCGAAAGTATGACGTTCTAGGGAGGGGGTCAGTAAGTTTTAGGTAAAAAAGTTAAAATTAAGGTAGATAAGGCAAATTAAATGAGGTAAATAAAGAAAAAGTAAATAAATATATGTACAAAATAAATAAATATCATTAATTATCATTAAATATCGTTGATAGTCACCATCACGTGAATGCTATGAAGGTGGACAATCGAGGTGTCATTATCATTCACCATCACATGGAAGCTAGCCACGAAGGTGGGTAGGTCAGTAACAGTAAATCATATAATTACTATAAATTCTTTGAAAACTATCGTCTTTGAAATAAATGACGCGGTGAGACTCACAAGACGAAAATAACATCATGAGATACGGATAATAATAATAATAACCAAATCACTGTAAATCATCATTTACAAAATAAATTGTAATATATATCTAATATAAACGATGACATCGGGACTAGTTGTACAGTATACGTATCGTACCACAGTTCTAGAGAAAATATCATTTCAATCCATAGAGCCAGGTTTCGATCCTAGGCCCATCTTTCCTCCTTAAACCTGGAAGGGAGATTTTAAAAATAGAAAAAACGTGAGCAGAAGGCTTAGTAGAATAATTAGTTAAGAACAAGTTATTTTAAAATAATAATAAAAAATAGAGAATTGTTTATAAATCGTTCTAATTGAAATAAATCTCAAAGTCTTAACAAATAAATAAAAAAAAAAACTTACTTGAATAAATCTTAATCAAACATCACTGTACGGGTTTTGGAAATCCGAAAGAAATATCAAAATACAATTCTTCAAAATCAAAGGCAGAAATCATTCTTAAAAGGAAACATTAAGAAATAAACTTTGGCCAAACAAATTAAAAAGGGCTACCAAAGGAAGGGATGAAAATATATGTATATCCTACCTCACTTAAATCTAATTCCCTAAGCTCCAAAATAAAATCCAACGTATGCTCCATATATGTTCAAAACCTTGAAAACTGCATTTAAAATCAGAAATCACATTTAACAAATATCATTATGTCAGTTTAATTATTAGTGTGCCTTTTGACTCAAAATAATCATAACCCTTTTTGAAACATTTTGGAATCATTAAACATTGAAAACTAGGGTTGAAATACAATTTTTTCAAATTCACAATCAGCCTACCGAACACCCTGAATCGCCTGCCGAACTGCTATAGTTTAGCCTGCCAAACTGCTACAATTTGGCCTGCCGAAGATATGAATCCAACCTGCTGAACTTCTTGAATCCGGCATGCCAAAGATCAAGTTTGGCTTGCCGAACTGGCAAAATATAGGGACCCAAGACTTCGAGTCTCGACCTCCCCAAGCTCAAAAATTCAAATCAAAACATGTTTTCTCAATCCCACAGCATGAAAACCATATACAAAGCATAGAAAATCATAGTAGAACAAAGTTAAATCGTTTTCCCCAAATTTAAAGTCGATTTCACAATGGATTTGAAAATCTAAGAAAAATATCAAAACTTGATTAAATCAATTTTTGTTTAAATAAAGCTTAGATTCATTGTAAAACAAGTACTAGAAACTCAAATTGAACATTATTTAAGCTCATAAAAGTTTAGATTGCAAAATGCATAAAAATTTTAAACGAAAATCAAAAGTTTAGAGAGAAAAAGGGCTAACCTCAAATCAACATTTTGAAGAGGATTTTTGGCTTGAATCTCTGTCTTTTAGCTTCAAATCAATAGGTTTAAAGCTTGGGAATGAAATTTTATAGAGAAAAATGGGAGGGAGGAAGAGAGACGGGAATGAGAGAAAGAGAGACAAGAGAGAGGGCTGAGAGAAAAAGAGAGAGAGCGTGGAGGAAAAGAAAAAGGAAAGGGATAAGAAAAAGAAAAGCCCCAAGAGCATTTTCGTAAATATGGAAAAAATGTGGGGTAAAAATATCATTTAGTATTTTAAAACTAAAAATCAAAATTTTAATTATGACAAATGCAACAAAATTTTAAATAACTGAAAATTAACATAAAAAATTTTACTGGCATACTTAATAATTAAACTTAACATAACTAATCCTATTTTAAAATTTAGGGGTGTTACAGAAAGGCTTAGTAGGACTAAGCTTTTGAAAACATTTAATTTGAACGTATAATTCATTTTTAACCAAAAGCTATAAAACAAGATAAATAGATAAACAAATAACTAACTAAAGCTCATTAAATTTATCCATATCGATTAATCATTTAGTCATCCATAAATAGTCTCATTATCATGTTTTTGACAAAGCAATATGAATCACCACCAAAGTGGCCCAGTTGGGTTTCAAGACCTACCTTCAAGGTCGTGCTCCCCACGACCTGATCTCTGTACATGGCATCATGCTCTATTTTATCATTGCGGATGGTACTAACTAACACATTTGGTGTCATATCATTATCATATCTCATATACCGGATATTCTCATTACGTTCCTTTTGATCATTCATTATTTAGCCAATAATGATAATGAAAATAAGTAATAAACTTCATTTCTTGAAAACATTTGAAAGAAATTGCTTTATGGCCAAAATACTTTAAAAACATGGCTACCAAGAAAAAGGGATAGAAGTCCTATCTCATTATCCCGTACCAACGTTCAACACCGCAGTCCCGATCCGTTATATGTTACATTCACGGAACCACGAATAACCTTAAATAGAAACTAAGTTTATCAATATCTAGCTTAAGATATTCCACATTCCTAGGCTATCTCATGGTGTCTTATTATACCTTTAGAGTTCACGAAATTATCTCATGAGTCAAAAATCTTGACCTAGGTTTTAAACGGTGAAAAACGAGCGAAAAGAGTCATTTTTCATGAGGTCCGATCGGCCTGCTAGAACCCTTGGCCTGGCTTGCTGAACTCTATAGTTTGGCCTATCAGCCATCCAGGATTGGTTTGTCGAACTGGCCTAGGTTCGCCTACCGACCAGATGAATTTGGCCTACCAAACCTATGAATCTAGCCTGTTGAACATTGAGTTTAGCCTGCCAAACTGAAAAATCGTGGGAGGTCTGAGACTTCGATTCTCAGCCTCCTTAAGCCCAAAAATCAATTCTAAACCTGTTTTTTAAGTCCCATAGCGTTTATAACATTCATAAATGATAGAAAAACATGCTAGAACACATTTAAATACATTTAAGCAAGGTTTACATAGAAATTTTCAAGGAGATCCAAAAATGGAGAAAAAGAGGAAAACTTGATTTAATCCAAATTTCGTGAAATTAAGCCTGGATTCTAGATGATTTGAGTTCTACTAACTTTGATTAAGGTTTTCTTAAGCTCAAGAAACTCGGATTACAACATTTCAAAGAAATTGAAAATTTGAAAAATAAAGAAACTAACCTCTAATCAAAGCTTAAAATCGAGTTTGTGGAGACCAGATCGTGTTCCTCGCCTCCTAATCCTGTTGGAAACAAAGTGCGCAGCGGAATTTTAAAAATTTTTCATCAGAGTATTTTCCAAAACACAAGTTTGACATGTTATATGTATAAATTAAACAGATCTTACTAACCTCAGTATGCCGAAGAACCTCCGCGACCTGTGTAGAGAAGTAACGTTCCAGAAGAGCCTCAACCAACTGGTCTTCTTTGCTATTCTCTATCCACAACCGGAGTGAGTGTGGGCTCACACGTACAGCTCTTCCACCGGTGACTCTCCTTCCAACCAATAGAGAGAACCCAAAGCTAGTGTTCGTGATTTGTGAACAAAAGCTCTCAGGGAGTTTTTAGATGCTCACTAGAAGAGTATCACTCTTAATCTCTCAAATTGATCTGAGTAAATCATTAGACTCACTCCCTTTTTATACCTATTGGTCCTTGGGGTCAGTCCATATCAGATTAGGTCTCAAAAATCAAAATAGAATCAAGTTCGGATCAATATCTGATAAGATACGCGTGAAAAACGCGTAATCTTAGCTGTCGCGGTCGGCATGCCGAACTGTGAGATAGGCAGGCCGAACTGGCCATTTCGGCAGGCCGAACACGTCATCCGGCATGCCGAACTGCCGAGAAAAAATCTCCGCGAATCTTTTTTTTTTCCACCCGAGATTCTAAAGGATAAAGTCTCAGTTTTGATTCAAATAGCCCAATAGAAAAGATATCTGATCAAAACAAACTTTATCAAGATAATCTCTAAGAAAATAAATCAATTCAAATAATTCTACAAGTTTATCTTGTTCTAATTGTCCAAAATTAAAACAACCGATAAACAGACAAGAATTATCCGAACGCCATAATTCAACAAGTTCATCTTGAACTAATTTCTTACATAATTAATTCAACCGATAAACAGACATGAATTATTTGATTCTTATAAATTTTAAACCAATCTGATAAACCCGACATAAGTCACCAATTATTGGAAAAGCACGCCGTGTCGTTACAGGATTTTGTGAGCTAGCAAAGGGGACCAAAATGGACCTATAAAGTTCAAGCTCATGATAATTATGAAACCCAATATCCCAGATATACATTTCACAATTATCAACTCCAACGCTACTCCACTAAAAGCTTGGAGCTGCACTCTCGAACTTTATAGAATTACGAAGCTCGTGTAGCTAAGTCTCCATGACATATCATAGTGTATCGCATCCCCATATGATCATCCATAATCGGCTTAAGGACAAGTTCTGTCTTACCTTCCCGATTATTTTTATCTTACGTTCCATTGTCTCACCATTAGAAAACTTACCATCCAAAGATAGTATACCATTCGGTTACACCTATGTATCCAAATGGTTGAGCGCTCCAGTTTTCCAATTACAGGACAACGCATATAAGAGGATATCATTACTCCTAAAGAGGAGCTATGGATTCCATATCTATGAATAACAAGTCTACGCTACCAAGAGTCATGCCTCCAACGTACCGGCATGCATGCCACTATAGAGATGTGGGAGTCACCCATTGGTACATCAAAAGACACAAGTCGAGACAACGGGCCCATTATTCATCTCAGGATTAAGATACAATACAAATGATTGTCTAAAGTGAATCGATTTGACAAGACAGAATTATTAATCCAAATCAATTCACTTTATGTCCCGATCCAACACATCGTCACCTATGACAATGCGCCAATGTTTCTATTCACGGAGTCCAACTCCGATGGCCAAGACAAACCATCTCCCAAAAGGGATATAGACAACATAACAATCTTTACATGAATAAAGCGCCCAACTTTATTCCCTCGATTGCGGATCATATATTTTAGACCATCACCTTAAGAGTTGTATCTACCGCATAATCATCCCATCATATGCCCAACTCTTAAGGTTTAGACTGACAGTCTCAGACTACTGTTTGCTTATCATACATTCAACGAATATGAACGTAAAGAGGACAATATTTGGTATATATAAATGAATAAATTCTTTATTGATAAAAATGTCTCCAAAAACGTATTACATTTTTACTCCTTAGAGCATACATGTCTAACAATCTCCCACTTGCACTAAGTGAGTAAATACTGCAAATTTCGCATCCCCATAGCTTCCACATGCCTTTCGAAGACTCTCCCAGAAAGTGTCTTCGTAAATGGATCAGCTAAATTGTCCTCTGACGCGATCTTGCACACCGTGACATGCCCGCTCTCAACGAAGTCCTTTATCACATGATACTTCCGATCAATATGCTTACTCTTCTTGTGAAATCTTGGTTCCTTAGCATTAGCTACCGCCGCACTGTTATCACAGTACAGTGATACCGCTTTATCCATACCAGGAACTACCTCAAGATCCCCAAGGAACTTGCGGAGCCACACTGCTTCTTTCGAAGCATCACTAGCCGCCACATACTCGGCCTCCATCGTTGAATCCGAAGTGCAATCTTGCTTCGCACTTCTCCAACTGATGGCACCGCCACCTAGAGTAAACACAAACCCTGAAGTCGATTTCCTAGAATCCAGGCAGGATTGAAAATCCGAATCAGTGTATCCTAGAGGAGTTAAATCCTCACCCGAATACACAAGCATATACCCTCGAGTCCTTCTCAGGTACTTGAAAATATGCTTTACCGCAACCCAATGGTTCGGTCCTGGATCCGCCTGAAATCGACTCACAATCCCGACCGCATAGCTAATATCCGGTCGAGTGCAAAGCATGGCATACATGAGACTACCCACTGCCGAAGCATAAGGCACCTTCTTCATGTATTCTCTTTCTTCATAAGACTTTGGAGAGTCTTTCTTAGAAAGAGTAATTCCAGACCTAGATGGTTGCCCACCTTTCTTGGAATCCTGCATTGCAAACCTCCTGAGAATTTTATCTATGTAGCCGGCCTGTGACAAAGCTATCATTTTGTTCTTCCTATCCCGCAAGATCTGGATACCGAGAACAAAATTAGCCTCACCCAAGTCCTTCATGTCAAACTGCTTGGTCAACCATAATTTGACCGATGACAACGCCCCAACGTCATTGCCAATTAGCAGAATGTCATCTACATAGAGTAGTAGAAAAACCACCTTCCCATTCTTAATGTGTTTGTAAACACATGGTTCATCCACATTTTGTGAGAACCCATAAGTCTTGATCACTTGATCAAATCTTATGTTCCAAGAACGAGAAGCCTGCTTAAGTCCATAAATAGACTTTAGCAACTTACAAACCTTACCCTCTTGACCCGCGACCTTGAACCCGTCTGGTTGTTCCATATAAATGGACTCATCAAGATAGCCATTTAGAAAAGCCGTCTTGACATCCATCTGCCAAATCTCGTAGTCGAGAGCGGCAGCTATGGACAAGAGAATCCGGATGGACTTAAGCATGGCTACAGGCGAAAAGGTTTCCTCATAATCGATTCCTTCCTTTTGCGTATAACCCTTAGCTACCAGTCTAGCCTTAAAGGTTTCGACCTTTCCATCCACTCCTCTTTTCCTCTTGTAGATCCACTTACACCCTATGGGTTTTACCCCTTTGGGAAGATCCACAAGCTCCCAGACCCGATTAGTCTCCATAGACTTCATCTCAATGTTCATGGCCTCTGTCCAGAGTCTTGAATCAACATCCTCCATAGCTTCTGCGTAAGTATAAGGATCCCTGTCATGTTCATCCGGTTCAGCCAAAAAGACCTCCCCATTGAACATATGCCTCTCAGGTTGACGCCCGATCCTCCCACTACGCCGAAGCCCCTGAGGTTGTTGTTCAGGTTTGTTTGGTTTTTCTACACCGATCGGAATGGTTTCGTTTGGAACCTCCGGAGTAAACGGATTACCCCTCAACTCCTCAAGCACCACTTTGCTTTGAGGTTCAAAGTCGTTCATGTAACTCTCCTCAAGGAAAGTTGCATTAGTTGAAACCACGACTTTATTTTCCTTTGGGTTAAAAATAACCCCCTTTAGTCCCTTTTGGATATCCTACAAACATGCAAACTTCTGAACGTGCTTCCAACTTATTCGGATCCTTAAACAGGACATGAGCTGGACATCCCCATATGCGAATATGGTTTAAGGATGTCTTCCGTCTTGTCCACAACTCGTGAGGAGTTTTAGGGACCGATTTTGAAGGCACATTGTTCAAAAGATAACATGCGGTTTGTAGTGCATATCCCCAAAAGGATAAAGGCAATGATGAATAACTCATCATGGACCGAATCATGTCCAACAAAGTCCTATTCCTTCTTTCTGCTACGCCATTCTGCTGCGGAGTGCCCGGCGCAGTCAAATGGGATAAAATCCCATTCTCTAACAAGTGTCCCAAGAACTCATCAGAAAGGTATTCCCCACCTCGATCTGATCGAAGTGCCTTTATGGGTCTACCCAATTGCTTTTCCACTTCAGCCCGAAACTCCCTGAATTTATCATAAGTTTCGCTTTTGTGGTGCATTAGGTACACATACCCATATCTAGAGTAATCGTCAATAAAAGTAACGAAGTACTCATACCCTCCTCGTGCCCGGATGTTCATCGGTCCGCAAACATCACTATGCACAAGTTCTAGAACCCCTTCGGCCCTATTGCCCTTAGACCCGTATGGTCTTTTGGTCATTTTACCCTCCAAACAAGACTCACATTGAGGTATAGATTCCACCTTTAAGTGACTTAAAGGTCCATCCCTTACCAACCTTTGAATCCTATTTAGGTTAATATGGCCAAGGCGCAAATGCCAAAGATAAGTCTTATTAGAGTGAGAAGTTTTAAGTCTTTTTGAGTTATTATCATTTATCTCAGCATTAAGCAACAAGTCCATCTTAGGTTTGATAAAATATAGATTATTTTGCATCCATCCAGAACAGATAAAAGATTTGTTTTTACGAATCACCACTTTTTCATTAAAAGATACCACGTAGGAGTCTTTAAATAAAGAAGATACAGAAATTAAATTCCTTTTAAATTTAGGAACATAAAAACAATCTCGCAAAATTAAACTCCTATAATTATCAAAATAAAGATGGACATCTCCCACTGCTTCCGCTGAGACCAAGGATCCATCGCCCATCCGAAGCGTTAAGTCTTCACGAAGTAGACTTCTCGTTTCTTTGAATCCCTGCAGAGAAACACAAACATGATTAGTTGCACCAGAATCTATGACCCAAATGTCACTGGATTCCTCAACCAAACAAGTTTCTAAATATAGAAGATCACACCTACCTCCCTTGGAAAGGAAGTCCTTGCAATGCTTCTTTATATGCCCGACCTTACCACAAAAGAAGCACTTAAGCTTCTTTGGGTTCTTCTTCTTCTTCTTCTTGCTCTTGGTAGCAATAGGAATAGAAGACTTCCCACTCTTGGCCCGTTGTTTCTTTCCATTCCCAGAGTTAGGATTGGAACCAGAAGCAGCTACCAAATTGGCCTCTCCACCAGCAGGAGACTCCCTGATCAGCAGTTCAAACTCTTGCAACTGTTTCATCAGTTCTGTCAAGGTCATATCCCGTCTATTGCTTAGATTAAAAGTAGCTCTAAACGGAATGAATTCCTTAGACAGAGTCTCAAAGACCATAGTCATCTGAGTTTCAGCATCGATGTCGGCTCCATTGGTTTGAGCCTCAGCGAGGTAACCCATGACCAACATCATGTGCTCCTTTACAGATGTCCCCGGTCTCTGTCTATAGTTTAAGAGTTTCCGAAGCGCCCCTTGCCGCTTTGTTATGGCCTGGCCTCCAAACATGTCCTCAAGATTATCCAAGATCTGCTTCGCAGTCTCATAATCCTGATGTTGAGCCTGCAGCACGTTATTCATGCTAGCCATAACATAGCAGCGGGCCTGATCATTAGCATCTTTCCAGCGTTCGTACGCTTGGAATTGCTCATTACTTGAGTCTCCCGTAGGCTCGGGAGGACAAGGAGTTGTCAGAACATATTTCAGTTTCTCAAAGGAAAGGACGATGTCCAGGTTCCGTTTCCAATCATTATAGTTCTCACCGGTCAATTGGTTTTTGTCAAGTATCGATGATAAAGCGTTTTTAGACATTTTCAATCTACAATAAAGAATCATATACCAAACATAAGCAAACATATATAATAATTTAGTAAGTTAACACAATCATGTAAAATCATACAAATGTGTTTATGTGTCAAAACCTTGAAAATGTCACAACCTTACAACGATAATTCCCAACTCAGAATTCAACAAGCTCCTAGGGGAGTCATGCA